>JAHDVE020010205.1:0-48220 GCA_022606495.2 Halesus radiatus
TTATAAGGAACTTGTGCGATCCTTTTTTCGGTTGGTCACAACAATCAGTGGAAGACGATAATAAATTAGCAATTTTCAATATCCAATGAAACACTATATACAGCCTACAAGAGTCATAGAGCAATGCACGCCGCTGGTCCTTCGCCATGCGTCCTCCGGGAGTAGATTGGAGTAATTTAATTAATTGGGAATTTTTTGTGCATTAAATTTTTTCTGCCAATTCCATGATGGAATGCTTAAAAAAATATATATTTTTCTAAAAATCATTCAATAATATACTCAAAGGCTAATAAACATCACTCAAGTATTCGCCGAAAATTAATTTGAGTGATGAAATATTTAACTTCGTTTCTTTAACGGTCATCCGTTAATAATAGTTAGTAATAGTTAATCGCGAAAATTTAAAATACTTGATTCATTGAATTACCAAAACATATTAAATTCATTGACTTAAATAGCATTCACGTTAACAATTTAGAAAACACTTTCACTTCACACAATAGAGAATTTTTCATTTTCATTTTTTTTCAATGTATATCGGTTTTACCAGTAATAAATCATTTTAAACACCGTCCAGATTAAAATTGGCTCCTAGTAAAAAAAAATCATCTAAGTAAGTCGTCGCAGTATGCCCTAACCACAGTTTGAAAGTAGTTTTACGGCATCTAATGAACACCTCAATATTTCTCGGCCGCCTTAAAGAGCCAATTATATTAAGATGTGAGATATAATATAGTATTAAGCGAATAAAGATAAATAAAATCATACATATAGATAAAATAATATATTTATGTTAGGGAAACAGACTCGTATTTTCAATTTATTGCGATTAATAGCTTAAATCATCAATTAAATCGCAGGTTTCGTAAAGCGTTTGCAAGAACTTGATTGCTAAAGTAATCATAACAAATTACGTTTAATGCAAATCATATTAAATTTTAGATTATGTGGAATATCAATTCAAATTTTGCTTGATTTCCTGAAAAGCATCCTAATTTTTTTTATTTTTACAAAAAATGTAACATAATTAATATTATAGTATTAATATGATAAAATACCTTTTTTTTAGCTTTAATCTACTCTCCATAAGTTGAGCTGCAGTAGCTCGTGGTTATGGAAGTAGTATTTACACACATATAATATAATAATAAATAAAAAACAATGCATTGTAGGTGATATGTAAACAATATTAAAACTTATTAAATAACTAAAAACGTATAAAAAAAAAAAAAATTGTAAAAATAACCAAATAGTTATTTATATGCTACACAGTATACACTAGGGCAGTGGTCGGCAAAGTGCGGCTCCCGAGCCGCATGCTGAAGTGCGGCTCTGGCACAAATATCCACGAGCAGGCGCAAATTTAAATCCAGCAAATATAATTACTGGTTTTAAATACAAGGAAATGTGGAGCTCTAAATTTTAACGTCTTTGTGTTGATTTGGAAATACTGGAGAAGAACAAATGTGAACTTAGTTCACAACATAAATGGTCTGCTTTGAAAGACCTGGAGAAGGAAGACGTGATCATGTTCAACGCCTGGAATAGTATTCCTGACTCTAATGATCAGCTGAAAAAACTCGCGTTTGCTGTTCTTTTCCTTTTCGGTTGTACATATTCATGCGAACAATCTTTTTCAAGCATGAATTTTATCAAGAGTGAACTGAAATGTCGTCTTATTGATGAGAACCTGGAATCGTGCCTAAAATTAAAAACAACAACATACAAACTTGACATACTCAAACTTTCCAAAGAGATGCAAGGACATTGTTCGCGTTAAGTGTTTGTCAGTCATTGTCATTATTTAAATTTATGGATACCTTACTTCCATACTATTTTTTATCAATAAATAAAATCATTATTAAGTATGAAATCAAGTTTTATTCAGCGTACCCGTAATTTAATGATGATCTAAAATTACAATAAAGGTTTACTAAATTAATAAACAGATTTGGGTCTCAATTTTTTTTCAATCGTTGTGATGAACATATTTGGCTCTTCGGCGAAAAAGTTTGCCGACCACTGCACTAGGGGTACAATATATCATTTTCCAAGTTCAGGGAGTTAATTTGCTTTTTGAAATGTTCATATTTCAATGTTTCGGTTACATTAATTTTGTTTAGAATAATAACATACCAGTATTGTACCATCTTATACCTAAATACAAGTAGTAGTACTGTGCCGTGGTGTTCTTAACATTGGGATGGCTAGTAAACCATTTGTTTTGAATATATCGCTAATACTATCTACGGTTAAATAAAAGACAATTTTTAACTTTATTCCACATTTATTTTCGACCGTGACCGGTTTCAGCCTGTTACAGCTATCTTCAGACTGGTACAATTAATAGTTCAATGTGTATATACAATTTTGGGTGTCAGGGGTAATAAACCATGATTTTAGTATGATTATATTTTTCAGTATTGTTATGGAATGATTTTACAAAACGTGACTTTTATGATACTCTTGAATTTATTCATAATATTACTTTATATATCAATCTGGTTACAAAAATGATTTTTAAAATGGGTTACAATTGTTTTTTTGTTTTGGAAAAATGATTTTAGATTTTATAATAAAAGGTTGGTGAATACTGATCGATAATGATTTTTTTTTTCTACGATTTTCCCGTCTTAGTTGTAATCTCAAGGTTAAAAACAGGCTTTTCAAGAATTGGGTTGCTACCAGCATTGTGATACATTTACAATGGTTTCATAATATTTAGAATGCACTTCTGGGAAAAAAATATGTTTATATTCTAATGACCTACATAAAAAAATTAATTTCACACTATCTTGAAATTTTTAAGTGCTTTGTTCTTTGGTAATATCTTACACTATATTGTTATAGTCTATTAGAGTCCTCAGATTAAATAAAATCTTCAAAAATAACACATTGTTACAAATTCACAAAGACCATTTCAAATCAAAAACTTCTACAAAAATAAGTAACCGACCAAGATCACGTGGCAACTTAGAAACTCCTAAATTTAAAACTAGTGCTTTTCAACTCCATTACACCTATCAAGGTTTAAATTTTTTTAATGCCCTCCCGTATAAAATCAAAACAAAAGAAAAAAAATTCTTTCAAATCACAAATCAAAAAATTATTAGATAAGTCCAACAGTAAATACAAGTTCCACTTTCTTCTTAATTTTTATAAAACTCTTAATTGTAAATAATGTATGTAAATGTAAAAAAGGGAACATATCCTCTAGAAATATTCGATCAGGTCTTTCGAAATATGAATGTACTATCTTAATATCTTGTATGAGCCTTATTGTTGTATTTCTAGTATCACGTACTTTTAGTCTTTCACTAACATATTCTTGATGTACCTTTATTTATTCACTACTGTCGCTAGATGGCAGTGCTCCGCAACTCAAACACGAGAAATCTTTCTCTATTGAGTTGGTCATTTTTTGTAAAATAAATTTATACTTTTTTGTTATTAGCTATTATATCTGTACTATTAAAGGTTCTATATGTAATTCTTATATTATAAAAAAAAAATAAAAAAATTACTGGTTATTTAATGTTCAAATACTGTGAAATTTAGTGATCCTGGAATTTTAATTGCATGTACATCATTATGAATTTTAGATTATTTAAATACATATTTAAATTACAGCAGGTGATAAAATCATGATGGATATAGTAACAGGGACTTGGCAAGTGATTCTAATTGTTTATCCATCACAAAATCACGGTCTACTTTTTTAGTTTAGCGGGTTATTTCCATTGATTCTAGTCTACCTAATTTTTGAACTGTCGTGCATGTACGAGTATGCACGATTTTAACTGTAACTATCTATGGGTTGAATTTTATTAATCAAAATTTCTTTGTAAATTTGATACAGGCCGTTTGTTTTATACAGTTGTGTGATAGATGGTACATTCAATTTCAGAAATATATCTAGAGTGTGGAAGTTGTATGGTTAACGTGTATTCTTTAAATAATTTCACAAACATATAAAACCAAAAGCTTTTATTGTTCTCTATTATTAACTTAGCCTCGGTGTGTTTATTCGAGTACTATTTCGGTTTTCGATACAGTGCGTTCTTTGATCACGCAACGAAAAGGTACAAAGAAATCTCTGCATTTGTGGGTTTTTCTTATATTTAAAGAACGCTTTTACACCTCAAACAATCAACTTTTCAAAAGGTCTAAATATATCAGGTTAGCCCTGAATGCGGTAAAAATAATCGGAAAACTGAATCAGGCGAACAAGCCAAAACAACTTATCGCAAATAAACAATTTACGAACAATGGAATAAATGGCTTTTACGTGCGAAAAACAAACTGTTGATTGCATTAGAACGAAATTTCAATTGGTTTGATTGTCTTAGGAATAGACGTTTACTCACAATGATTGTTTTAATTCTTTGAACAAGATTTCAATGAAGAGCGGAAAATATTAGCTTCGTAGGAGAGTTTCAAGATCTAATATTGGAGAGTATTTTACGATGAAAAGGAAATCGGTGAGAGGAAAGAGAGAGAAAATAAAGATGAAGAAGTATCTGCTACTAAGATTTAGTTACTAAAAATAAGGAAAGCCATTTTTAACAACATCTAGGAGCTTTTATAGATATTTTCCACATATCGTTAATGTACGTTAATGTGATCAAATCCAATCGCGCGTGCCAGGTGCGTTAGAAAAAGAATCCGTGCTGAGGATTAACGGGCTATATCGACGACCATACAGGACAAAAAGGTAGCATCCTCCCCTATTATTGTCTGGACCGCACGGAAGATGCTGTGGCGGATGGCGCTGCCGAGAGTCGTCATAGACCTCGCGGATGGTGATCGTGAAAACCGGTGAACATCAGGACTGTAGCGGCCTTACCTGATGCTGAGAATAAGAATCCGTCCACAAGAGCCATCCCTTTATTCTGGAAATGGTTTCGTTTTAAAATTAATCCTCCTCTCTACTCTTTTTTCCTCTAACATTACAATCTGGTTATGGAGCCAATAAACATTATGTTTTTCCTTTAAATAGGGTTTTATTTCTAGTATCATGATATACATCCCACTTCCCCGTGCTTCATACATCAGATTCATCCACGAATACTGAGAGATAAGTCGAACAATAGCCGGAGGAGAGGTTGCAATGACGCAGGTCCATAACCAGAATGTTTAACAAACTACCCCGGTATTACTTAAAAGCAAAAACTAAGTGTTACAATAAAATATTTTACTGTATTGCATAAGAAAAATAGGAATATATCGTTACTGGAATAATATGTACCTACATATTTATTTCAAAAATATGTTCTTGAATGCATAATGTAAGAAAAATAAATTCAAACACCGTATAGGTCTTCCACACGACTGGTTTGCCCAATATTAAAAAAAGCCATTGCGTCGAAAAGTTCGACCATCCGGTCGGTCTTTCCTAAAGTTAGTAGGCTTGACTTTAGAAACAGACGACCGGATGGTCAAACCTTTCGACGACGTCTTTTTTTTAGTATCGGGCAAACCAGTCTTGTTGAAGGAAGGCCTACAAGAAATAAATCTTTTATATGCCTGAAAAGCATTTACTTTGTTGCTTGCCATAAATATAATATAAACATTCATACATTTGTTTTAAACCACTCCAATTAAATATATTGAACGATCGATTTCAAAAGCACTCCTTCTTCGTCAGGACAATATTAAAACTAACACAAGATAGAAAATAATCACATACACAAATACATAATACGGAGTGGGAGGCCACCGAAGGGGAAGGGATAATTAGAGTTTTTTAGAAGGAACAGAGCGGTTCACCGGAAGAATATCTAGAATAGGACCATAAGATAAATTTACTTGGTTATTTAATATACTACAATTAATATCTAAGGATTTTATAATTTCAAGTGATTCTAAATTATCTAATTTTTCCCGTGAAGATTTTTTACCCTTGTATCTTTATTAAGAATGTGATTGGTTGAAAGATTTTTTGGAATCTTCTGAAAAATTATTTTCTGTGATTCTAAAGTTAACATTATGGGATGTCTTACTTGTGTAGAATGAAGGATGAAGGGTGCTTCCGAAACCGGTCGATCAGATGATTGACATACTCTGAAAAACTAATTATTGTTATTTAAAAATGCTGTATTGAGGTGTTAAATAGAAACGCACTTGTAAATGAAATGCACATTTATTGACCGTTCTCGTTGACCATCATTTCACAAGAGAGTGGCAGAGGTTATATATCAAAGACATTCTTATACAAGTAGTCATGGAGTTATTACAGATAATACCGAAACTTAAGTGTTTCCTGATTCTAATATTAATATTACGGGATGACTTACCTATGTAGAAAGTAGAACGAAGGGTGCTTTCGAAACTGATCTATGAATATATTAAATTGTAGTGGTTTTAAACAAATTTATGTGTTTATACTATAAACAAATCTTTGTTTAAATTGAATGCAGATTAGTAAAGTACAAGTTTACATAGTATATAATTATTTTCATCCGCAAATTGGACAAAGTTCCACTTCAAAAATTCCCAATTTAGTTTTATAATGATTGGAATAGATTTGCGCAGCCAATGAAAATAATAATGCTATAGGGAATATTCCGAATTGATCGTCAAAACTATTCATGGCTTACCAGTAGTAATTCACGAGCCATAAAATTTTCATCAAATCAAATTCAACGAATTAAATTTACTTATTATATTTTTATTGCATCGACAAGAAGCGATCTAATTTAAAAAGTATTAATTTCTAGTGCACGTTCGATTGTCATTTATTATCAGTAAAAACCGATATTTCAAGACAAGTGGGAGATTTAAGAGTGCCAACTGCTCCCAACCATCTGGAGTCAGTGAGACTATAGCGTACCCAATTGGGATATTTTGTGAGGATGAAGGTTGTGAGGAGAGGGAGGAGATGGGAAGAAGAAGGTGGGAAAGCACCTGGATATTCACATCTGGTCACTTCAAATAACGTTTCAATTCTGACTGGTGGCATTTCACCAGGACGATATTGAGAGTATCTACCACGCTGGAAAGTGCCGCAAATATACTAAATATGATTTAAATAGAATATCTTGTGAAATAACACAAATTAATCAAACAGGATTCGTAGCCCGAGGATAGAAACCACCCAACCATGGAGACCGTGTGAGAGATTCAGAACTCACTATCATGGTAGCGTGATGTACATATTTTACTTATAATGGACACTGCAAGGCTGTTCGAAGCGTTGAATCAAGAAGGAAAAGGAAACCCAGTACAGCACAATATAAAATTTAAAAAATAATGAACGTTAGTATAGAGTGGTAGATACTCTCAGTATCGCCTTGATGAAATACTACCTTTCCAAAAGTTGCGGAATAACGTCTTAGACCATAACTGTTTTGGTCAAAGGCGTTATTCTACACCTTTTGAGAAAGAAATATAGGCCTGCAAGCATAACGTTCATGATGTTAATTTCACGTAGGTTAAAGAAAATAGGCCTATTTTTCTTTGTCAGAAAATGTGGAATAACGCATTTGATCAAAACCCAGTCAATATATATATATATATATATACATATATTTTCATATTTCCTTTAATTTGATTATAGTAGATACTATTAGTATCACCCTGGTGAAAGACCACTGTTCAAAATCGAAAGGTTGCTTGAAAAGGTTTTAGTTGTGTTTGGTAACCAGATCTGAATAGCCAGGTACTTCCCAACCTTCCCACCCCCATTTCTTTCCTTTTCGTCAGTATTTGTTGTACTTTATAATATACTCAAGACGTAAGGGTCTCCATTCACGACCGCTCCATTTGGAGCCACACCATTATGAATTTGAAAAGCCAATGCAATTTGGGTGGAGCGATCAGTCAAGCTGGATATCAGTCCACGCCAAAATCCAAGCAATCTGTGAATGTGAATATTGTGAGGTCCCGTTCCCACTCCGATTAAAAATCGGGCGATTAAAAAACGGTGTTGGGCCCTCTGGTCACTCTACTCGATAAAATGTCAGGAAGATAAAAAATAGTTTGATTCAATTAAAATAATATATATTTTATTTGCGGCACGTTCCAGAGTGGTAAATACTCTCAGCACATATCGTCCTGGTGAAAGACCACCATTTAGAATCGAAACGTTGTTTAAAATGTCTTTAGTCGTGTTTGGTGACCGGATCTGAATAGCCAGGTATTTTTCCACCTTCCTCTGCCCATCTCCTTTCCCTCCCTATAACCTTCAGTCTCACAATTGGGGATGTCATAGTCTCACTGCTCCCAGACGGTTGGGAGCAGTTGGGACTCTTGCACGGTGCTCACATAAAAAATAAGTTTTTTTTTGTTCCAATTTCTCAAAAGCGCGCATTAATACACAGCAATCTTCTCGCCAAGCCGATAACTTCAAGGTATTATTTTTATTATGTCCTTACGTTTTATCCCAAAGTACAATTCAGTCTTCGAATTACTTTAGTAATATTTAACAAAATAACTTCCTAAGTAATTGCTAAAATAACAAGCAAGCAGCTGCAGCGTGTGGGATTCCCTGCGACTAGGACTACTGAGAGAGCCGAGGCCTGAAGCGAGGAGCGAAGCGTGGGTCGGCGGACAAGCGTAAACAGCTCCATACTAACCTATGAGCGAGCGAGTCACGACTGGTGTGGTTCGGCCATGAATAGACGATAAAACAGGAGCCACCCCAAATGGACCCTTAGAGTTTTCTAATGTTTTATCCACAACAATAACGCATTCTTTGACCATTCGATAGACCTTTATATTAGTGTCCTAATCTATTCTACCTGCACCTACCCGTAATACTAGTCAGACGGCTCTATATGATAATTCAGCGTCTTCAAATAATTGTTTCGAGAACTCTCCCCATTCAAAGATTGCACAGATTCTGAAATGAGTATAGTTCAATTGATGTTTACCGTTACAACACTGTGACTAGGATAAAAATCAGTTTATTTGATGTTTTTATTAATTTTATTAACTGCACCTTTATTATCGTTGTATTTATTACGTTATTTTTCCATAAAATACCCAATCGAGCGTAATAAAGGTTTGTTGTATTGTAAACACGTTTTACAACATCACAATCATTATAAACCTATTACCCACCCATTGCACTGGAACTAGCTACTTACATAGTCTCTACCTTCTTACTTATGTTATTAGACTATGTACTAAGTCACTTTTTATACTCTTTTATACAACTTGCAGTTATTATGTAACCACAGGTAAAACAGTTATTCATTACGCCGTAACCACTTACTTATATTATGCAAAGCGCCCTTGAGGTGTTTTTCCCACGAAAACGGCGCTATAGAAGTAATCCAATTATTATTATTATTATTATATTGTACCTACACTCTTAATATTATAGTATGTAGTATATTATCATATTCATTTGTATAACTATGTGATAAATGTATCAACATGTAAAAGCCTTCTAGGCGAAAATAAATAAATTCAACGAGTTAAGGATGCGTCAATACAAAAGAAAATTCTGTAAGTTTCTTAGACAGTCTTCACAATCAATATTATCTTCCACCCTGGACTACACAAGAGCTGAATTATTAAATACAAAATTTGAAAGGCAAGTATAAATATTTATTCATAACGTATATTGCAACTATAAATATGTATATTTTTATCTTGATGAGGGAAGCTTTGCTTCTTAAGCATGTAGACATTTACATATTAAAAGCAGTGGTTAAACACAGTAATTCTTATTAATTTAGCAAGTATAAATGTTTGTAAAGTGACATTTCATTAAAGCCCTAGCTTATACGAGTACAAGCGCAGACTTGTACCAACTTTACTTAACTTTTTGATTCAGTTTACTTGTAAAATAGATGCATGCACAGAGTCGGACTTATTAGGGAAAATATCTTTTGCGCCGGTTTCAGTAGAGCTATATTTTTTAAGCGGCTATTCAGGGTTAATGTATCTTTGTGTACCAAAGATTAATTATTAATTATGAAAATAATCTAAATTACCATTCAAGCAACTTTAGAAAAGCAGCAACCCGCTTTAAAATAGATACAACTTTAATAGAAAAGCTTTAAAAGATAAAACGATATTCACTTCATACTTCATCTCAGAGATTCTTATATTTTCTTCGAATTTGTATAAAAGGCAATATGACTGTAATAAATTTGCACATTTCACAATTATGTGTACTGCTTGCTGTTGTCGTTAGGCATTAGGTTTTTTTGCACATTTAAAAAGGCGCAAATGGTTCACGTTAATACGATTAAAAAATGGTCATTTGCCAATTTTTAGCATTTAGATTCAAACAGATTACCCATCAGATATATGTCGGTCTTCCAAACTAGCCTCGTTGATGTAATTTGTCAGTAGGCGGAATTGATACATAAATCTTATATCTAAAATCTAGGTTATTTTTGGTAAGATGATGGCATTAGATTCTTAAAGTTTTTATACAATTTTATATATACATAGCCTACCTTTGGTCATAGAGCAAGGCACGCCACTGGTTTAACCATTGTGTTTTCAACAAATTCGCTACTCCTAAAACGAGATTCTAGAAGATTCTCAAACATACGCTAGGATTAGTCCCGTCTTTCGCCACCCAGGAGCGACACCCCCGCTTGTCACCGGCTTCGCTCAACGGTCATACGGCGAAAGCACGCCGCTCCATCATTAGAGATCCGACATTAGAATCGAGAGGTGCGTGCGGCGTGCCCTTAGCACGCGGCCGCTACGCATGGTTTCTGGCCTCATCTTGCCTTCCATGTATTTAGTACACTGTAAACTCATTGTCTTTGCATAAATATAATTAGTAAAGTCAGTGATGAGTGCATTAACTTCCTGTGAGCCACCGGATGCTGTCCGTGTGGGACTCACCGTCCCTCGGCGTCACCCTTTGCGATGGAGGCGCATGCTGACAGACACCGATCGACCTACGTAAGCTGTAAATATTTCCTCTTTTAATGTGCTGTAAATCACTATGTTAAAAGTAACTTGTCCGATTTTAGACTCAGCAGAGAGAGGGAGATATTTGAACCTCAGATAGGTTATGTACTGTCCATTGTTATTGTAACCCCGTATGTACTACCTGTGACTGCCTTCCCTTAAAATGAACCCTGTCTAGAAAGCTGACATCTTTTCTTTGGTAGTTGAGTATCCTTTTTCCACTGGGCTTGCATGAGGCTGTTGCCGACTCACGACTGAAGAGGAGAGATTGCCTGTTCTATCACTGAGCTATATAGCAAAGCTTGGAGTCATGCGCCCTTCGCCTGGCCTCCAGGTGAGTTTTACCTAACCTGTCTCTGCCATTTCTAAGACTGGTATCTAGCCCTGTGTACTATTACCCTGACGGCCAACTTGGGGCCTTCACTATATTACAGTGTAACTCTTCTATTTTTTCTGTGTTACAGAACTTACTTATTTTTCCATTTTAAATTTAACGCTGTAGGTAGTTTTATCCGCTGCTCATGTTTACCCGTGAGAAATAGTAAAGATATTTTATATTGTTTTGTTAATTATTATCTGTGTCTGTGTTTTTTCCTTAATAAAGAAATAAAAAATATGTCTTCGTTTTGAACTATATATATATATATATATATATCAATATTACCAAATAACTACTGAAGACTTTCAATCCAACTTCTTTCCAAGGACATGCTTTGATGGCTCGCCACGGTATTAAAAGTAATAATTTCTAGAACCTTATACGATCCGGCACTGTGCATGCGCAATTTAATAAGCTTGTAGTATAATAATTATCTAGCTGCGTGTTTGTGTCAAAGTTCAGCCACCCCCGCGGGGGCAGGCAGGGGAGGGAGTACCGTGCACGTAACTCCACGTAGCTACGGTAATTCTCCCAGCCAGCGCAGGCGACTCCAGTCTCGGACAATGGCTAGCCCCCGTACATGACCAGACTCTGGAACGATGGACCAGGCGATCTCAGCAAGGTCCATCTTGTCGGGAATGTGTAAACACGGATTAATTATCGCATGTCAATGATTTGCATAGAGGGCGGGCGACAAAATAGTCGGGAACCTTTGAACCGTGAAGTGATCGATTTATTCGGGAAATTTGTGTAATACTTATTTAAGTTTACATGCTTGAGGGACACAAGATGTTTGGACAAGATCTCACAACAACACAAAAATAGGATAATCTAAGAAAAGCTTTCTTTTCGGAATCCTAATTTTACGTTTTTAATGCTTACAGATCTGTTGATACTTCTAATACGGCAATCGGCATTATGATCAGAATTAGGAAAACAGGTGACGATTGCATGTAGACTAATGTTTTTCTAACGTTTTCCGGAAATCTTTAGTTGAATAAAAAAAAATTGTTTATGTTGACTTCCCAACCTTTCGCTTCCCCATCACCCTCCCTTCTTCAATCTCTTTAGCTTCACTAATATAGAATAAAGATAAAAAAACAAATAAACAATAGAAGTATTTCACCATCATGTCATATCGATCAAATGGAATGGCAACATACAATAAGAGACAGAGCGCTGTGGTTGCTGTACTTTAATTGGCTCTCTCGGGGCTAGAACCAAAGGGTAGTAAGTTAAAGACACTTCCAGTGTAAATTCTTTGTTATATGCTCACTAAATACCCCAATTGGGAATGCCATAGTCCCACCGGCTCTGGACAGTTGGGACTCATAATTCACTTTTCACAAATTCACAAATTACTTTTGCATCAACATAGTATTTTTTTTTCTTTTTGGAAACACGTTAATACGGAAATTAAAATACACAAACACCAAAGCTTTTATGTTTTACCACCATGCGGTGAATGTATTTTTTCTAACTTTATTATTTACTAGTCTGAATAAAATTCATTCGTAATTTCCGCGTTAACGTAATACTTTACCCCCCATGTACACTTTTCCCGTATATTCATAAATACTGTTGGTACATTTACTTCGATAATCTACGTATTCACGGGGGATTCTTCCTATTTAAAATTATTCCCTTAGTGATGCTTACATGAGCGACCTCACTTAAATATTCTATGAATTTTAATTACGTCATGCATTCACCATTATATTGGTAATTTATAAATAATCCCAATAAATAAATATTCCCCAATATGTAAAAATTTACTACGTTATTAATTACGTAATAATAATACAATTTAAAACGAAAAAAAAAAAAATTCTATCAGATCTAGTCCATATAGAATAATATGTTTAACAAAATATAACAAAATATAAAAATATTCCAAGAAACAGATACAAAAAGATAAGATATAATAAAAATCTTTTTTTATATCTAAATCGTCGGGAATTGGGTCCATCGCTTGTAAATGGGACGGTGTCAGTAGTCCAGTGCTGCCATCAGAACGGTGTTTTCGCTCTTTGCTAGTCGCGCTCTGTACTTGACGATCCGTTTTTTTTTATTAGGGCTCGGAATCCGGGAATGCGCCAAGAAAAGCATTCGGTACGAGTTGTTTTATTGCACTTCCATTCTTTTTATAGTTTCTTTATTAAAGTCGGTCCACAACTCTGATGTAGGCTGGTGCAGTACGTATTGAAAAGTTGCATTTTTGCTTCTGGGCTATAC
Source organism: Halesus radiatus (assembly GCA_022606495.2). Classification (NCBI taxonomy): domain Eukaryota; kingdom Metazoa; phylum Arthropoda; class Insecta; order Trichoptera; family Limnephilidae; genus Halesus; species Halesus radiatus. Next base: position 13,499 of record JAHDVE020010205.1, read on the forward strand.
TTGATAAATCTTCTAGAAATCATGTTTGCTCTAATGCATAGTGATCTTCTCAGTCGTTCAATATCTGCATCATCTTTGAGCTCCGCCGTTATGATGTATCCTTAGTACTTGACTTCAGATTTTTCTGATGTTTTTGTATCGTTTAGGCTAACTGGTAATATTTTTGAAGGACCTACGCCCGCCTTGAACGCTATCAGTGCAGATTTACTCGGGTTATAGACCATATTGTGTTCAGCGGCATATTTTTCACATATCTTTATCAGTTTCCTTGTGGCTTTGATGCTTATCGATAGAATAACCATGTCATCTGCGTACGTAATATTGTTGATGGATGTATTTCCCATATGACAGCCTACATTTGCTGAGGTGAGTTTTCCACTTAAATTATCCATATAAATATGAAATAAGATCGGTGATAAACTTTCTCCTTGTCTGACGCCACATCCCATGTTCACTGGTTTGGACATCTTATTTTTCAAAATTACTCTGTTTTCTTGCTGATGATGCCATACTGTCAGAATGATAGTGATTGAGGCCGGCACTTTCCTTTCTTTTAGTTTTTTCCAAAGCAGTGCATGTGACACCTGGTCAAAGCTTTACTCAGATTTAGAAAACAAACATACATACTCGTAATTGTCTTTCTAGCCTTGTAATATTCTATAGTTTGTTTCATAGTGAGTATTGCCATGACTATTGACGATTTCGGTTTAAAATCTAGTAGATAATTTATCTTCAATATGTATTTGTAAAACTCTTTCAAATATTCTAGATATTATTGTAGCTAGAGATATTAGACTATAGTTGAATGAACTAGACATGTCTTCCTCTCTGGATTTAACTAATGCCACTATAATAATTCGTGAGAAGTTCCTTGGCATGTACATGTGTTGAAAAATCTGGGAGAATAATATTGCTAGAAGGGTTTTTATTTCTTCACCTGCATTTCGAACATGTTCAATGCTCAGGCTATCATTTTTTTTCGATTTTTCAGCTTTCATTAGTTTTACTGACGTTTCAACAACATCTGCTGTAATGTTTACTTTTTCACCATCATCCTTGTATGGTTTAAAAGACTGTGGGTTTGTTTCGTTCCGATATTTTTAGTATTCCGATAAGTTGGAGATGAAAATATTTGCGATCTTTTCTACATCCGGTTCTCTTAATGTGTTTAGATATCTGTGCTTTAGATTTTGAAAAGTGAAAATATTGATTGGATGTCTTTCATGTTTAGTTTTGCGACGTTTCCTGTACGAAATATACGAAATTTTATACCCCATACGAAATTTTCCGTTTAGCAACTGTTCGACTTACAGTGGATGGAATATGATAAAGAATATTCACATTTGATCACCGAATATATTTGAAACACAAGTAAATTTAATAACATATTTGCGCATGCCGGAAAATGAATTCATATTTTTTATACCTGAACAAAAATAAACAAGTAATATAAACAGTATTTTGGGGGATCCCATTATTAAATTATACTAATTTAATTAGGTACTTATGTAGAGTTATCCTGGTGACAAATTGAATTTTCGGGAGTCGCTGGTGGGCGCCGATAGTGACAGATTTAAAAGCTTTTGAATAACAAATAAGCTTAATTATTTTCCAACCCTTTTAACTGTAATCCCCTTGCACGATTCGGGCGCTTATGTGTTGAGTTGTGTAACAAATACAAGTTTTAAGGAAGAGTATGTATGTGAGGATATAGATGATTATCAGAATACGCGGTGAAATATTTATTCATCGATTTTCCGAGAAAAGATGCGTAATTCGGAATCCAAAACCGAAAAGCCGGACCACCGTGTCATAATCATATCATCGACCAAATGACTGATCGTTCCGAGGGATAAATGAAGCCTTTCAAATTTACTTATTAAGTAAATCAAATTTAATAATGTTATTGTTAAGTTCTTCAAATATTTTACTTTTATTATTGTGACAGCTATTTCGGCGTTCAAAGTCATTTTCAACTGTGGTTTGGCCACATTGAAACTAACTAACCATCACGCCGTTTCGCCACAGGGATAGGCAGAGAGGACGGACCGCACAACTCGATCTCAGCATACGCTTTTGCTTCATTCACATTCATACATCGCCTCATACATTCTCTTCTGTTATTCCGACTTCTGACATGACGCGACTCAAGTACGTATATGATTCACTTGAATGTGCCATGTCTTCCTCGGACGTCCCCGGTTTCTTCTTCCATTCACATTCGCATCATATATTGTTCATACATTCCTTATTTCGTTCATTTGCAATGCATTCCAAACCATCCAATCGTCTCTTTCTTAATCTTACTCATTACGCTTATATCAGCCTTGAATTCTTTACGAATCTCAACATTTTTCAAACGATTATGCATTGTTTTACCGCACTTTCGCCTCAGAGATCTTATTTCTACGATATTCAGTCTACTTTCATCCTTCCTCTGTCAGTTCCATGCCTCGCTGCCATATATCAGGGTTGGTATCAGCACTACATTGGGGACTGCTAGCTTCGCTCATTTGGACAAATTTTTGTTGGCGCCAATCGCGTTCAGTCCTCCTTTAATAGAGTTTTCTGCATTCACCTTTCTTTCAATATCCCTATAAGTCTTTCCATCTCTCGTTAACATACTTCCCAAATAATCAAACTCATGGACCAGCTCTATTAATTACCCCTAACCATTTAAAAAAATATATTTATTGCGTTTAAAACTATTTATTAATATTTTCGCTAAAAACCGATTAACGATATTTAAAATTCACTATTCTGTGAGCTACTTACAGTTGAAATCTGTTTTCACCTCTATTAATGGTGGCAATTTTTTCTTAATTGCTTTATAAAGAAGTGAATGCTATTCAAGTCGATGCATTTAAATGTGTGTGGTAAATACGTGAATTACTTTAATAAGTTATTATGTTTAGGTATCGTGAAAATACTAAGTGTAAATAAGTGGAGAATATTTTTTTTCTTCTTTTGTTTGACGTTATATAAGGATCATTAGTTATTTTGTTTATCTAGTTGTTTAAATACATTTTATCTAAGACTCCTTTTTTATATGTAAAGGATGGACTCGCTATTTTCAAGACGAATGTTCGCACACAATTTTCGATTATTAAAGAAAGACAAATATTGGGACAAAATACTTTTCATCTAACTAATAATCAATACAATGCCTTACCAAAAAAGACCTGTACTAACTACAGTACGCTTTGAACTTTCAGAATAATTAATTCAAGTTTGTCCTAGTATTACACAATACGTTCATCTTACACATCCCTTCCGTGGGTGAAGGTAGACCTTCGTAATAAGGTGTTGCCCTAGTTATCATAATTTAAAAAAGGGGTCTTTGAAACCTGACGGGCGTGAACTGGACAATGATAGGTCAGTGGTCCCGACCCTTCCACAAAATTAAATCATCTACAAATGTTAACTTACGTTCAACTTTCTCGTTTTTATGAAGCACTTGCAAAAGTATTCTTTTTACCTTATTGGCTTGAATAACATAAATTTATAATATGATATTAAAATTACTCCTCGATGAGATTGAATAATTCATTTCCATTGGGAAACTCTTTTTTCGTTAAGAATAAAGAAATCCAAGAAACAATGTAACTTCGGCATGAAGCATATTAAATAAAATTCAGTAAATACCGCACAACTTAACCTACTGACCCTGCCAGTGAGACTATGGCATCTTTAATTTTATATCTTGTAAGGCGGAATGAGGTGGGTAACATAAATATTGGGATTTACGTGACTATTCAGATCTAGTTATCAAACACGGCTAAACCCATTTCAAGCAACCTATCTATCCTGAATGGTGGTGTATCACCAGTGCGTTACTAAGACTATCTACCTATCTATGAAATTAATGGGAAAAAAATTTCTGGCAAGGAAAAATATGACATGACATTAATAGTAACAGCTGCGCTGCCTGTTTCATACATAACTTAATTTTGGATTTGAGACCAAAATACCCATTCAAACTGAATGATGTATATGTTTTTATTAAAAGTTCTTTAAATATGATAATAATAATAGCTGGATGACTTGTATAGCGCCGTTTTTGTGAGAAATCACCTCAAGGGCGCTGTACAAATATTTCTTAACTAATTATGTACAAACAGATACAGAAAGACATACTTACCTGGCAGCTCGCTTCAGATGAACACAGTTTTAGAAAAATTTAATTATAGAGATGATAATTTTACATGGTTATTTGTTTCTCCCTTTCTATTGATGTTACATTTTTTAGATGATTGGTGGCACAAGAAGAGTTGGTATTTATTGAATTATTGGTATTAATTTTTAGGATTGGAAAGTATTCATAAAATGAATTTTAGGACTCGAAAATATCTATAAAATTACCTTGAAAAGCGTAAGAATCTTTAATAAATATTAACGTTTTTTATTTTTATTTTTTTATTTTACACTTTGGTTGTTTACAGTGTTGCGGGCTGTGGACGCATTTGCGCACCGATGCGTGAATTTTTAATTATATTTTTTTATTTATTTATTTAATGACTTTAGGTAAGTACTAACCGGCCGGCCTAGCTAAGCAATTTACAGGTGAATTTCTTTAATTTATGGATACGATTGTCTGCAAAGATGTGTTTTAAGTTTAGTTCTGAATTCTGATGAGTCTTTGATAATTCTTAAGTCATGCGGCAGTTCATTCCAGGCTTTAGGTCCTGACACTCCGAAAGCACGATCACCGAACTTAGTATTAGCTGACCTAAGGGTGGACTGCCGTGAGTTGGTATTTTCGGGAATACACAGTTCTGATAAGTAAGCCGGAGCCATTCCGTTAAGTGACTTAAATACCAACCAGCAGAGCTTGAACTGGATTCTTTCAGGACATTTGAGCCAGTGGAGATTTTTGAGATGCTCTGAAATGTGAGAATATTTAGATACGCCGGTGATAAGTCTTGCTGCAGCGTTGAATACTGATTGCAATTTGTTAATTTGGTATTTGGGGAGACTCGCATATATTCCGTTGCAATAATCTAGACGTGACACAACGTACGAATTGACAAGCAGTTTAGTTGCCTCTGCTGGCAGGTTTCTCCGTACTGCTTTTATTTGCCTTAATTGAAAGAACCCTGTACTTACAGTTCTGTTAACTTGACTTTTAAGGGAAAAGTCTGCATCCAGATTGACACCGAGTAATTTAACACACGTCTTCGGAGTAATGTCACTTCCCGAAATATTTATTGGGGAGTTATCAATGATATGCTGACGTCTGCTTGTGGCGGTCCAGAGAAACTCAGTTTTTGACGGATTCAGCTTCAATCTATTTGAGGTCATCCAGCGAGTTATTGCTTCTAGACACTCAGCTATGCGAGTTTTTAGTCTGTCTATTTCTTCTAGTAAGCAGTAGAAATAAACTTGCTGGTCGTCAGCATAGCAGTGGGATTGAAGACCGAACGATTCTATTATTTTAGCTACATCATTTGTGAAAATGATGAACAGCAGAGGACCCAGAACGGACCCCTGGGGTACTGCAGATGAAAGGGTTGCATATTTTGATTGGTTTTGCCCCATCTTTACTGCTTGTAAACGATTGGTTAAATACGATGTCAGCCAATTCTTAACGCCACAGTTTAAACCGAAGGATTCTTCTAAACGTGTGATAAGAAAATCGTGGTCAATCGTATCAAAAGCGGCACTCATGTCTAAGACTGAAAGAAGTGCCAGCTTACCCGACTCTATGGCCAGAGTTATATCCGACAAAACGCGTAGTAATCCAGTTTCCGTTGAGTGGAACCTTCTGTATGCAGATTGAAATTTAGTTAACAATTTATTTGAATTTAAGTGACTTATTATCTGTAAAGCAGTAATTTTTTCTAAGATTTTAGATATAAATGGAAGATTTGAAACGGGTCGATAATTTGAAAGATCTTCAGCGTCCAAGTACTAGTACTTATGAAAAGTATTTTATTTATTTTTGTTTTAAATTATAAAGTATATACCATGAAAAAATTTTTTTTTTCATAATTTTACAGGCTACTTAGAAAATTATTTGCCGGCTTACCGTATTTTATTTTTAATTATCAAATTCGCTATGTAAATATGATTGCGTAAATAAAAATAAAAAAAACAAATATTTAAAAAAAATAAGTTTTTTCGGTCGATATTTTAAATTATGTACGGCAAATTTTGTGTTACAACCTAAATTGGGCGTTTTTAATTTAATTTAAATTCCACCATAATTCTTATTTAATTTTTTTATTTTACGTTTCATTATATTTTCAAAGCAGATGGAATAAAACTTTTTTTTAAATCACCTTTAGTCCCCAAATAATTGTTAAAAAATCCTCTAAAATCGCGTAAAATTAATTCGATTTAATGTAAAACAAAAATAAATAAAATACTTCTCATACGTACCAAATATTTACTACTCTTTTAGTTAAAATAAATATATATATCATTAGTGGTGAGTATTTTGACATCAAATCCAAAATTAAGTTTTGTATGAAACAGGCCGCGCAGCCGTTCCTCTTAACATCGTGAGTGTTAATTTTCATTTATTTATTTATTTAGACATACACAGTACATTTGATTATAAATGATACGGTAAGAATATTAAAATTTAGTTAAAGTACCTATTACGTATATCCATACAACATCTTATTAATTTTGCCTGGGGTGAGAATGCTTCTTAACTAATGAATGTATGTGTGACTAAAAAAAATGAAGAAAGTATGTGGAGGGATGATTCAGAGAATGGAAAAGAAGTTATACTTGCACTAGGTCCTAAGTTTCTTTCCCAAAAGATGTAAAATAAATTGACCAAAACACCATCGATATGAAAGAACCCGAGTTACGGTAGTATAAATAGTTTTTTTTTTAAATTTACAATAAATCAAATTAAATAATGTTATTATCGAATTCTGCGAGTATTTTTAGTTTTTATTATTGTGACAGCAGGCCATTTTCAAACTGCGGTTATTCCACATTTTGACGACTTATTTATGTTGGTTAATAACGGCTATGCGGCAAATAATATTTAAAAAATTACAAAAAGCAAAAATATTAAAATAAAATCAATTTAATATATCCGGTACACAGTAAAAAAAAACTAGAAAAATTTGCATGTCTGGAATTTATCGGTACAATATTTGTAAAAAAATTCAAAAGATAAAAATAATCGTTTAAATGTAGCCTTTAGAACCAATAATAATTTAGGAACCAGTCTAAAAAACTCAAAAAGTATAAATCTTAAACATAACAATAGTGGCATATACTAATTAAAATGTGACCACGCCGACTGCAACGCTATCTATATCGGGCAGACGGGAAGGGCTTCCTCAACTAGATTCAAAGAACATATACGACGTAATAAAAATAAAAGCACTTCTTCAAAATTCGCAGAACATCTCTCAGTAAATAATCACGTCCCGCTTGACAACAAGCCTAAACCCATGCATATGTATGAATTTAGGCTCTTTCTATATAGAAAGAAAGAGTATTCAATTAGAAATTACTAAACCAACGAATGATCCTAATATAACATTAATTAATAAAGTAAGGAAAATTATATATTCACTGCTTCTCAGTATGATCACATTATCAAAACAATATAAGACATTTTAATAAATCAATTAAGAAAACACCACCAGTAAATACGGGGAAACACATAATAAATGTAAAAACCTCGCAGAATAGATAATGTTAATTATTTTCGGTTAAATCGGTTTTACCGATAATAAATCATTATTTTTAAAAACCCGTCCAAATTAGAATGGGGTGGGAGTGAATAAAATCATATAAATAAGTCGTCTCATTGTGGATTAACCGCAGTGTTAAAATGGCCTTGAACGCCGAAACAGCTGTCACAATAATAAAAACTAAAAATACTCACAAAACTTAATAATAACATTATTAAATTTCATTTATATAATTAAAATAAAATTAAATGGAATTCTACGAATTAAACACAAAAACAATTAATAGTATTATTCCTAACACTTTAAAAATCTCAGAAATTTACAAGCTAAATCAGACTGAAAAGGGGCTAAATCCATTCAGCCCGCAAGTGTGAACCTGATATATTAAATTCCATTGCAATGAAATTAAGGGATCATTTCGAAGCCTTTCCAAGGGTTAGCTCAATGGTTGCCTCAAAAGTTATTAATTCCCCGTTTCGGTAGAACTTTACGGCTGCGGAAAGGCTTTGGGGTTTCTCGCTCGGGGTTCATACTTAATTTGAGACCATCGGCTCACTTAATACGGCGACTTTCATACAGAAATATTTTACCTTACATGGGATCGTTAATAGGGAGCATCTTTATTAAAAATATGATTCTAATGAATAATATATTCATTAGAACTATGTTCATATTCATATGTACTTTATGAACCGACAACTCTTGGCATCTCATCATTTTCCGGGCTCCGCATAACACGGTGCTCTACCCGCTATCTAAATCGTATTTATACGTAATTATTTTTAAATATTAATGATATAGATATTTGTGATTCGCGTAATACCTCTTTACGTTATTTTCTTTAAATGATTTGATTACTCGTACATAATTTGCTTCCGTTTTATGAACCGACCGGTTATTACATGAATGAATAAATGCGCCGGGTTTTATTCGGGCGTCGCGACGCGCCTTGTGTTTGATTCCTCTGCTATCTATGTCGTCTATTATTGGGAAAGTAACATTTTCATTTCTATTGTTGGTATTAGTAGTTCTTTTTTTTTAAAGAAAAGAAAAAATACTACTGGGAAGTGATTTTTTTTCGTCTGCCTGAATTTCTTTTATAATTTAATATTTTTTACCCGGTTAGATACATTTTATATAGAAATATAATAATTATAATAAATGGATTATTTCTATAGGGCCGTTTTCGTGAGAAAATCACCTCAAAGGCGCAATAATACAAATTTCAACTAGTTGAAAATGATAATATAGTAATAATATTACTATAATAATAACTATAACTAAAATATACGTATTATATAATAATGTAAGTGTACATTGGTATATAAAGTAGATATATAAAAAGGAAAATAGATTTTTTTATATAATTTTACAAGAGAAAAAATACAATTAAAAAATTCCCGATAAACTCCTTTTTTGTAGTGTGTCTTATGGGAGCTGGTTATTTAAATCATAAAATTTACTGACAAGGTTACAAAATATGTAAAATAAAAACATTAAAAAAAAACAATACATAAAAGAAAAACATAAAAAAACATATGTAACAAGCTTAAAACATAAATATTTCTAAGAACGTCTACAAAAATATATTAGAGTAATATTCAGAAACGAATAAAATAAAAACATAAACGAAAGCATTAAATTATAATTAAAATAATATTTTCTTATTTCCAATACAAATAGTTCTTTCGGCTAGCCAAGTTTTCAATGTGTTTATTAATGGTTCAGTTTTAATACAGTTTTTTTTACTTCAGCAGGTAACATATTTATACAACTAGGAATCATGTGATCTATCCATATTTCCACATAATATAATAACAGTAAATTAAAGAATAGAAATGCATATTTATAAGTTGAAATTTTACATAACCCTCCTCACTAGGCTATCCCGTGTCGAGGCAGTAATTTTGAATATTATTTTATAATACCTATGAATATACACTCATATCAAGATATGTTCCATAAAGGGTTAAATCAATTACTTTAAATTTGGGTGAGTGCACCGGTAAAGGTCCTATCATTAGTTTTAATCCAATTTTTTACATTGTGTTTCAATTTTTTATGTGAATCAGATTTTTTATGCTAACTGGAAGAATGTTTAAAATTTTTATCGCAAAGTACCTAAAATTCCTTTGCCCAAAAGTTGTACGAGTTACGAGAATTTGGAGTAAATCTTTGTTATCATTTCTAGTAACTAAGCTAAGCTAACCGCTAACTTCAAAAATAAATAGTTAATATTTATTAGAATACATTTTTAACGAGTTAATTTTTTTTCTTCTTTATGCTTATTTTAAGATTTGGAGAGTTATAACCCGAAAACAAATAATTAAAATAAATTCTTTGAAGTTTAAAAATTATTAGTGGTGTAATATTTTTGGAAATCAGCTGTCGATATTTTATTAATTTTTCGGGAAATTTACGAAAAACAGAAAAAAGAGTCATGTTTTTTTTTGCTTGGGCGATTCCTCTGAATCTGGGATAAATAATTTATATACTAGAAAGTCGGAACATACGAGTACATATTTAACAAATGTGTAAATAATTATACTAAAGTCTCAGTTTAGATCTAGGATACTTGGGTTGTTGTATTTCAAGCCTTATCACATTTGATAACCATCAAATCGACGATCCGAGAGAATCGACGAACATTATACATTGATTTAAAATGGAGAAAATTAAATTTTTAATTATTTTAATTTATACTTCAAAGTAATTTGGAAGTTGTAAAATTGTTTTGTAATTTAAATCACAATTAACCACGGAAATATCTTTTTCTCATTACGGCGTCCTGTGAGGTTTAATCGAATTGTTTTCAATTAATTGTTCGATTCTCATGAAATTGTAACAAAGTCTTTTTTTTCCATTTACCCGAAGTTCATTTCTTCTAACTAATTCCAAACTAAAACAAACGTTGATAAAAATAAAATTGTTCGGGGCCTTTAGCTTTTCATTCGAATTCTTAACTTAATTTTGAGTACGGAAACGACAACGTGCTTTGTTTATTAAATTAATTACTGTGAAAGAAAAACAAAGCTTTTTTAATGAGGGCTAAGCTTTTGAAGGTTAGATTTTTATATTGATTTATTTACCTTTGTAATTATTGCTTCCAGCTGAAAGCACTTTTTTTTTAACTTGATAACCTGCGGAATACACCTTGGGTGCTAAAAAGTAAGTATATAAGAAACGTAAGTATCATTACATTTTGTTATACAGAACAGGTAATATACCTAGTAGTCATTAGTTAGGTTATTTATCTACCTGACGAAATATAGTTCACGGTTAAATTGAGTGTAATATAATGTTTCTATTGCCATGTAACATTAGCCATCTAATGTCTAATTAATGAAAATTTCATTAAGTACCATATTCGCTATATGACATACTTTTACCTCTAATGGGATGACATATAAGAAAAGAAACACTTTTTGATGAACGGTGAGGGTATACCGTGTTTAGTTTCTTCATTACCTATATTGATGTTTCACTGATCGAATATATTTAAAGAATTACGGCAGGAGACATTATATGTATTACTCTCAGTGTCGCCCTGATGGAAGACAACCATTGAAAAGCGAAACGTTTCTTTTTTTAATTTTTTTTATTTATTTTAATACATTATTTTCATAAATTTGTCAGCAAGAGTTTAGTTCAACAATCTATATATAAAAATCAATGTAAGTTTGTTTGTTTGTTTGTCCTCGATTTTCTAGAAAATTACTGGATCGGTTTTGCTGAAAATAGCACAGTTTATTCTTATTAGTGCCGGCAAGGTTTAGAGAGTAGTTATGTTTTATTTAGGTTAGCCCATAGATATAACACTCTGGTTAGCCACAGATCGCATTTCCAAAAAAAATATGTTTTTTTTGGGTAGAATATTTTCAAAATGGAAAACACGAGTAGGTACCTAATTAAAAACTTTATGATTTAGATTTTTTTTAAATAAATAAACATTTGGAAGGAAATAAAATATTCAAATGAATGTTTCATTATTTGGAGATAGTTACTTTCGCTGTCAAATCAATTATTGTTCCCGAGCAAGGCCGGGTACACATCAGCTAGTATTATATAATACAACAATTAAAAAAGCACACAATAGTAGTGCAATAATACAACATGCATGTTGCGATCAATGTACACAAGATTAAATAAAAATATTTTTTTAAATTGAATAGAGTAGAACAGTTGTTTTATAGTGATAACGGGTTCCAATTACGTTGTAGCAATTAAATAATATTACAAAGAAATCGTTATATAAAAACAGTAGAACAGTTTTGTTATAGTGAGAATAGACTCTTAATATAACAGTAGAATTTAAATAACTTTAAAGATATCCTCAGATATTAAGGATATATACAATTGAAATGGTTTCAGGAGTATTTGGTGACCGCATCTGAATAGTCAGGTACACAATATACCCTAATTAGAGATGCCATAGTCCCACTGGTTCTAGACAGTCGGGAGTTGTTAGGACCCTTGAACGGTATTTACATTATTTTTTAATTTACAAAATCAACTATTGTGCGGTTTGCATAAAAGGTAAGGGGGAATTATTCTCATACAGGTACACGAAAAGAATATAAATATAATCTTGTTAATAATTCTTGTAAAATAATGAAATTTACAAGTTATTTTATTAATCATTGAAGAAGATAATATTAACATAACCTAAATGAAAGATGAAACCGGATAAAAGGACAGAAACAAAAAATTTCGAAACATCATAAAAATAGCTGCCAATAATATGAGATAAAACAATGGAAGATAATATTCACAAATCTTGAATTTGAGATATGATATCGATGAAGATGACACAAATTGAACTTGTCTCATTAGCTAAGTCGGTTGAGCGTTTCCCCGGATAGGCAGAGGACCTGGGTTCGAGTCCCAGATGCGACTGAAATATTTTTAGTTTCTGTCCTTTTATCCGGTTTCATCTTTCATTTAGGTTATGTTAATATTATCTTCTTCAATGATTAAATATTACGATGAGGTTCTTAAATCTCAATAAAAATAAATAATAATTAAAAATTGAATTATTTTATTAAGTTTACACATTTGTGTTATTTAATTCATAATATTGATAGTTTAGATCCGCCCTCGGGAAGTGATTTATCGCTAAAAAGACGACATTAAATTTGTTTTCTATATTATTATAATATAAGAACGGAAAGGTGCTACGAAAAAATTGATAAGTACATTTTTCTAGATCTGTATTTAGCTTTTTCCTCCCAGGAACACAAGAAATTCAACTGTAATGTGGAGGACATTTTCATTATCCTGAAAGCAATAATGTATATATTTTTTTATGTTCTTCGAGAGAATGTCTGCTGGCGATTTCCAAAATAAAAATTTGCATAAATTCTTTTGAAATAAAATTCGATCGATCGGAAACATCCGAACTCTAAAAGGTCTGAAAACGCTGTGGTCACTCTTTGCTCGATATTGGAAAAGTTTTTGGCCAAGCGGTTTCCTGGTTTGTATTTACATGTGTTATGAATGCATCACTTTTAGTGGAAACTTTTGAGGAAAATGAAATTGTCTGGGAGACGTGTAACATATCTGCAGACGGTGGTGACATGTCGTTTGTTCATTTTCATCGATATAAGAAGTTGCACCCATATTATGCAAAATAAGCTGATATGTTTGGGAGTTAGGAACATACTAAATGTGGATTTTAGTGCATTTACGTTTTGCTGAACTGGATTGAACCGAAAAATCAAATTTAATGTAGGAAGGATATAATAAATGTTATAGTTACAAAACAGCTTTTTTCGTTATGTGCTTTGAACGATTTGTTTTTTTAAGCATTTTGATTGAATAATCGCATACAATCGTTTATAAAATCATTTAAAACATCAGTACAACGAATTACCCGAAGGTAAGTTTTCGCTATTTCTTTAAACATGTGCTAGGTTATTTTTATTCTCACAAAGAAAATAGGTTGGTTTAATGATATGACTACCAGTTAATACGTTCATCTTACATTCATATAATGAAATATACATATATCTAATGAAACCTTGTATGGGATAGAGATATTATGAAATGCAGACAACTAGTCTCTCCCCCCCCGCTCTTCCACCATATGTTGTGTATATAAACCGTAGATTAAGATTAATTTGTACCAGTCTGAAGATGGCTTTAACAAGCTGAAACCGGTTACGGTGAAATAAAATAAAAGTGGAAATAAGTTTTATATGTGTTTTATTATATTATCAGACCACTGTTTATATTATATTACTCATAATTACAAGATTCATAAAACAAAGAAAAATAACCAGTGTGATTGTACATCGTGAAGGTTAATCTTATCAATTTGGAACGTATAATAATCGAATTTCGCACTATAAACTGCAATTTCTCAGTCAGACGTAAACTTTATGATTTATTCCTTTTATGTAAAATTATACATGCAGCAATTGATACATATAACATTTTGTCACAAATCAATAATAATGCACGAACATGAAAATCAACAAAGAGGATAAAATATATTTTCTATATTTAAAGCCAAAAAAATGCGAGATATTTCTCTCCTTTGCCGTAGACATTAAGAAATTACAATACTATACACTTCTTTAACAATGAAATAAACATTTTTAATGACACGAATAAAAAAAAGTTTTAACATTAATATTAAGCCGATAATGTGATGATGCCCTTTATTAAGTACCAAAACAGTGCACCATCAGCACAGGTGACAATAAGGAGTTAATTTATACACCTACTTTATAATATATTTTTGACCTTTCACTTGTTTGTCATTTGTTTATTGTCATTTTTAGAAGATAATTTTTGTTGTACTGATTAATTATTATTGCTATGTAAAAATTAATGTATGTAAGTTTCGGGCATATTGCCTGTTTTATCTATTTATTTAATATGGTGTAAAAAATAAATAAATTAAATTTCTATTAATTGATAAACTAAAGTTCTTTAAAACTTAAGACAAGATTTTTGTGCATAGCGCAAAGGGTAACAATTATTATTTTTATAAACAATAATTATTAATCTAAAACACTCATCCAAATTGAAAAAACCTTCCGAGCAAAGATAAATGTCGCCGGCAGGACTCGAACCCGCACCCTTCTAATGTCCGGTCAGATGCTCTACCGTTGAGCTACGTCGGCTTATCGCAAACCCGACAATATATTATATTTGACAAGTCAAAAGCAATTTTCACCAATAAAATGTAGACATAATTTGTCTCGACGCCATCTATTTGAGGGATTTAGCCGTTACAAGCCTCTCTCATACTGATAAAGTTGGTTGTTTACAGGTGAAAATATAATAAAAACAGTAATTATTGAATGGAACACTAGTATATATTGATTAACTTGGCGGGTTTGCGATAAGCCGACGTAGCTCAACGGTAGAGCATCTGACCGGACATTAGAAGGGTGCGGGTTCGAGTCCTGCCGGCGACATTTATCTTTGCTCGGAAGGTTTTTTCAATTTGGATGAGTGTTTTAGATTAATAATTATTGTTTATAAAAATATAAATTAAATTTCACTCACCTAAGTCCAATATTTGCTGTAAGTCCTCTTTCTGAGTTGCACGACTCCAAACTGAAATAAAAAAAGGATGTATAATAATATATTTTGACAGTCAGTCATAAAAAGAAACCTGTCTCTGAATGCTATTGAAAATCTGTCTCTAGCGACGAAATATGATAGTCATATCGTGATAATATTTCAATCCGTAATCTTCTGTCAAAAATAATCCAACGATATTTTCAAAATGATATTTCTAAATGATATCATTATTTTCGATATAATGACGACGGTGGGAAAGTTACCTTATGAAAAAGCATTATGATGATAAAGCTATCGCCGTAAACGGGGTTTTATGAGCTTTAAGATGTTTTATTTTTTTAGGTTTATGTTTTCTAATTTATTTCAGGTACTCAATTTTTAGTTGCTAATCAACATGACAAGACCCAAAAAACTCAAGGTTAAAATAATTGTATTTTCGTTCAGTTTAGATTATTGAAACATTAATCTTTTTTGCATTCCTTACAGCACTATGATGGTGTTTACTTATAGCTATTATTGTTAATAGATATCAAAAGTTTCCAGGTTGTTTTACTTGAAAGTGTTATTTCAAACAACCTTCAATTTAACCTTTATTGTTGCCTTCGCAAAAAGGTAAAATAATTATAAAAATCACATTAAATTTAATAGAAATAGTGGAACCGGAGGAACATAATATGTCTACCCTAAAGCTGACAGTACGAAAGTCGCATTTGCAATATTGTTGAGTAGACGGGTTTGATGTTTACTTTGCTTTTAAGTATGAACATTATTATTATTCACTGGACTACCGATGTTTTATACTAGGCTATTTTAGAAATGGTAAATCGGATTACTCCAGTGTTTTCAACATTAACAGTATATGAATATACATGTGTTGAAATTGGCAAAATTAACTTATTATTTCATTAAAAAATTATTTATCTTAGGTACAGTTTACACTGTGCAGTTATTTTCCTACGTGAGGCTAGGCTTTTTAAAAATAGAAAGTCCGGTGAGAGAATTTGTTTTCAATATTTTTCAAGGTTTTTTTTTATGTTTACGTGTACTGTAAGCCGGTTTTCATATTATTTTATACTCGTAGTTATCTAATGATTCATAATAATTAATTTCTGGATAAAAATTAGTACGGTTATTACTACCATACATATTTTTTTAATTTAATGTAAATCAAATTTAAAAATGTTAATATTAAGTTCTGAAAGTATTTTCAGTTTTTTTTTTTTATATTGTGACAGCTGTTTTGGCATTCAAGGCCATTCTTGAACTGCGGTTAATCCACATTGTGACGACTTATTTATATGATTTTATTTACTACAATCCCATTCTAATTTGAAGAACCCTTTAAAATAATAATGATTTACTATCGGTAAAACCGATTTAGTTAGAAAATAATGAAAATTCTCTATTCTGTGAGGTTTTCACATTCATAATGTGTTTCCTCGTATTTTACTGATCATGTTTTCTTAATTGATTTATTTAAATATGTTTATTGTTTTCTTAATGTGAACATACTGAGAAGTGGTAAATATATAATTTTCGTTACTTTATTAATTAATGTTATTTTAGGATCATTCGTTCGTTTATTAATTTCTAATTGTTCAAGCAAATTTAATCTAAGACCCTTTCTTTATATATGTAAGGGTTTAGGTTTATATTTTAAAAAAATATGTATAATGCCACTTATGCCATCTGTATAGGTGGCATTTGAGCATAAAGAAAATGGTGGTAAATACATATATATATATTTTAAACGTGTTATTACCGAAAATGTCGCTTTTGACTTTACGACATTGTACATGTACAGTGCTGTAGCAAAAATATTACATCTGTAGTTATGAAAAAAAATGTAACAGAGAAAACTAAAACTGAACAAATCAGGCAATTAACACGACTTATTATATATGCGATGGGACTTTTTATTGTTAGCACGTTAATTGTTACTATTCGTTATCTAAAGATACTAATTAATGGAAAGTTTGTTGGTCCTGAAATTATATATACCAATTTTCTACACGTAACTTCTGCACAAAATTTGTCAGATTTTAAAATTCTGCCGCAAGTTCACAATTTAAACTCGTGGAACCGAGCCTCGGATTTGGAAATCCGAGGAATTAGAAATGTTCATCACGCACGAGAATGTGAGAACACGAAGACCGCAATCAGAGGATCAAGTGAACCCCGTTTAAGCTTAACCCAAAGGGAAAAGTTATGGTCGTAAACGTAAAAGCTGCTAATTTATTACGAGATGTATTTTTTTTTACTAAGGAATTTAAAGGCTCATATTCTTTCTCTGGCACATCTACGACGACTTAAATGGAAAATATTAGGTTAGGTATGGTTAGGTTAGGTTAGGTTGGATTATGTTAGTTTAGGTTAGGTCAGTGGCGTTAATTGCTATATGTGCAATGTGTGTAGTTTTTTTTATTTTTTTAGAGTAACTCCACACAGGAGACCAAGGAGAAAATAATTTCCCTCAAGGCCTATATCATCTTTGGGGATGCTGTGTGGAGGATCTTTTAGAGGATAGGAAGGAGTGAACTTGGGTCTTGAAGAGACCCATGTTATAGGATGGAGGAAACACAGAGGCCGGCAGATCATTCCACAGCCGAGTTGTTGAACACAAGAACGAGTCGTGGAAGTGACCTGTTCTCATGTGACAAATGTCAACCGTGTGCAAATATTGGGCGCGCGTTTGGCGTGTTTCCCGACTATGCACCGGTGCCGAAGGGATCAATGACGCTAGTTCCTCGGAGCATCTTCCACCGGTAGAACAAGGACAGCATTCCCACCCGACGTCTGTGCTCCAAAGATTGCAACCCATTTGTTTGTCAAGTTTGTCAAGTTCGGGTACTAGCGAGTATAAAAATTACTAGCGGGGTAAAATTTACAGTGAAAGCATTCACAGTTTTAGTGCCAGCAATATGCGGATGCATGGGTTTGCGTTATGTATCCCGGTAAAAATATAGTTTGTGGAATTCAAATTCATGGCCAAAAACAGGTGGTTCCACCTAAAAAGTATAAAATCATCAAAAAGACACAATTTATTGATGTAGAACGATTGTGACATAAAAAGGGTTCACTAAATTATGAAAAAAAATGTCAACAATAATTTCGTGTTTTTATTAGGATATACACAACTTTTTAGCCTGGATGAATTGCTCGCTACTGGGTTAGGTTAGGTTAGGCTAGGGTTAGTTAGGTTAGGTTAGGTTTAATTAGGTTGGTTAGCAGGTATACAAGGAATAGGTTAGTAGCCGAGTTCAACCCAGATATCTCGAACTAAGTCCTACACCATTGCACAAGCAATATTTTATGAATATATTGATAGAAGTATCAGAAATTCATATTTGGTCAGGTTATTCGGTACCAGAAAAGAAAATATGGAACACAAGTGTCCGAAAACACAGTCTTCCGTATAACGCCGTTATTATTTTATTAAACATTCGTTTACTCGTATGTAAGTATTGGGCATCATGCCTGCTTTATAAATTAATATATTTTTTATTTTAAAATAACGTTGTTTAAAGGTGCAATGATCTAGAACGCTAAAACCAAACTTGTCGAAAATAAGCAATTGCCCCTTTTCTGGAAAGATAAACATTTGTATTACTTGCGTCAAAATAGCTGTTTATAAAATAAAATAAAAATATTTTGTTTAAAAACACTGTCTTTAATATGTAAATATCTGCATTTTTTACAAGCAAAGTTCCCTTCATCTTCGGTAAATTGTTTATTCTGGCCTAGGGGAGGGTTGCTTTTGAAACATGTAGATATTTACATATTACATACAGTGGTTGTAAAAAAAGTGATTGATAAATGATTTAGATAATATTCTTTGTATTATATTTAATCATATATTATTATATATTTTTATTATTACTCCTGATGAAGAAAGCATCGCTTTCAAAATATGTAGATATCTTTATATTATATAATTTCTACAAAGGATTGATATTCACTTTGTGGCGTCATTATGAATAAATTAATTTAAAAAATGTACTTAGTATTTACCATTTTATAAATATACATTAACATAAGTACTCGTATTCAAATATTCCTGACGATGAGAGCATCGCTTTCGAAACATGTAGTTATCAATGTATATTTGTAAAGTGGTGAAAACTAAGTATATTTTTAAATTCACTTACCAATTATATTATTTAATTAATTTATTAATAATGACGCCACAAAGTGAACAACAATCGTTTGAAGAAATTATAAAAGTTATTGTTATTAATTTAATAGATACGACTCCATAAAGTTATTTTACAACTTTTGAAGAAATGTATTTATTTATTTATTAATCTTGATTTAGCTAACATCAAATGTAGGAGAATAAATATATAACAGACATTTCTATCGTAAACCCAGTCAACCACCAATATACCGAGATGCGGGGAAAATCCAGACTAAGTTAAATAAAAACTCCACTTAAAAGTTCCTGAGTGCATCTTAGTTAAATTACCATACGTTCATCTTACGGAAGTCTTAAGTATTTGATGATAGCAACCTTTATAAAATTTAATATATACACTTATGGTACCCTAAATGACCTCAAACAGTCTCAAGATCGTCAGCCAGAGAGGATCGTGGGTGTTACAAATTGAATTAGTCAGTGCTGGTCTTTACTTATTACTTATGTATATATATATTTTTTAATAAAAGAAAGACAAATATTCCCAGGTTACGAATAAACTGACAATATTTGAAAATCTCCTACTACCATCACAGTAAGCGGAAGATGTTGCGAGGAATTGAACTCACGACGCCTGGGTGAGACCCAAACGCGATGCCAACTCAGCCACTGACCGGTCGATAATTATTAAACTATCACTCTTGATTATTACTAAATCTAATTTAACTTACCTCGATCCCCACTAGCTCAATCTCGGGAGATATTTACCGTTTTTGCATTTCGTTTATGGTAAATTTGAGAAATCACCGCTTCCAGGATGTTTGCACATAAAAGTAATAAAATAAAAACAATTCTCTTTTGCTATAAAAAATGCCTTGCAAGAAAGCGTGAATTGTATAGCAATCTTGGGGAAATAGCCGTGAATCTCATTCTGAACGCATTTAACATTTAATTTATTGATTATAAATTATTTCCAAAACGAACTGAAAACAAAGTAAAACTTTTTTATGAAATCAAAATAAACATTACCCCGGCCACAAGTGGCCATCTCGAAGTGCAACAGAAGATTCCAAGAAGCAGACCGGAAACGAAAACAATTGGGTTGGAAAATGAACATTGATAAGCGCAACTTATATTCTAATTAAAAATATACTTTCAGAAAATCAGATAAAGTAATGATATGACTTCATATCAAGAGCGGCTACCGATGCGACCGTCATCTTTAACGCGAAAAAAAATTCGGGAAAGCCTTAGAAAGTCAGGCTAGTCGTAAGCTGACCGTTGCAGCAGCATTCTCTTAAAAAATACTTGACCAATGACAATACACTTCGGTGTTACCATCGGGCGATATTTATGTAACAAATATTTATCGAGTACTTAAGGCTCGGCAAAATAGAATTTCTCTTGGTATATTACAAATATCCCTTAAAAACTGGAGGCTTTACGCACTTAAAATTTTTATATTTTTATTTTTGAAGATAATCAGTCAACGGGCTGAATATTTAATTACATGAAGGGATTCATAGAAAAAAGTATGCTCCGAAAATTTAAAAAAAAAACGGGTTTGTTCTGTTATTCAACGTGTTATAGGTTTGAAATCAATCATAGTGTTTCTTTAAATGCTACTTAAAAAAATCGTCGTGAGATTTTTGATCTATCTTAAATATGTCGTGTTTTATTAATATGTTTGTCACATACGCCCATTTATTTAAACGCTTTTCATATTGACGCGCTCTTTCTATCTTTCGAATGATCATATCTGCCTTTCAACAGCGGTCAGTTGGGATTCAGAACCGATGCTAGACAGACCTCTTGCCTAAATCTAACTTCTCGAGAGATTAATGCGGGGCGTTAACGGTAAATGTGATACATTCCGTTAGGGGATATACTTGGGATAGAATCACCTTAAAGGGTTGGTAAACTCAATAGGAGGCTCCCAGGGCCCCAACAGTGCTTCCCCAAACAGGTGCCCTCACGTCAAACGAACCACACGCCCCTCTGTGCGAAACTGTCATTATCAGTGACAGATGGAATTTTCCAACGCCCTATTTTGAGTGAAATGTTTTGTTTTGTTATATTTTAATGGTGTTGTTTATATTCTTGATGAAAACATTTACATGATGTGTTGTACATTTTACGCAAATATGGTGCCTGTGGCATTTCATCGAAAGCGGAGTTTTGGTAAACTTGATTTAAAAAGTTTAACGTTTTGAAATCTGTGCGCGAGGGGAAGAAAGAGACAAGTCAAAATAGCTCAGACCAAATCAGTTCATTCGGCTATTTCTCCTAGCCATGTATTTTTTTAATTTCTGAAACCTACTATAACCAACCTTTTTTTCATGTTTAGTTGATAGTGTATTTAAGTTTACAGTGAACTAATTTATTGTTTTTACTTAACTTGGGGACGTTTTTAAGATTTTTTTAAAAATTATTTTTATTAATGATGTTTACTGGTGTTATTTTTATGCTTTCCAAAATTTTGCTTTAGAGAAATTCCAGATTTTAACTCATCTACACTTACTTACTTACAACACATATCGACACCTTAGTTCAATAGGGAACTAACTCAAAATACCCCATTTTGTGAAAATTAGATATGAAAATTTTTCATAAAGACATCGCTCCGATGTAAAGTTATTTTGTCCACCCATAACATAACAAAAAATGCAACATGTAATCATTTATTAATCAATTATCAACCTATCATATCATAGGTGTAAATGATATGATAGGAAGAGTGGAAGATACTTTCCGTATCGCCCTGGTGAAAGACCACCATTCAGAATTGAAACGTTGCTTGAAATGGCTTTTAGCCGTGTTTGGTGACCAGATCTGAATAGCCAGGTATTTCCCCTTTTCCCCCACCTTCCTCTCTCCCTTCTCCTTCTCCTCCCCAATACCTTCAGCCTCACAACATTCCCCAATTGGGAATGCCATAGTCTCACTGGCTCCAGACGGTTAGGAGCAGTTTGGGACTCTTGTGCGGTATTCATGTAAAAAAAAAAAAAATGGCTAAATTTTTTAAGTTCCAAACGGAAACATTTGACATGTTTCTCCATTGAACTAAGAATGTGCTGATTTCATTATAATTCCATAAAGATTTATCTGACTACATAATTATGATGAATTAGACTTATTTTTTTTATTGAAATATGAGAAGTGAGAGTTTCTTTACCATTTCATTAACTCAAAACCCAGAAATTTTGAGTTATTTCCCTATTGAACTAAGGTGTGGGTTACTTATTTATGAAAATTTGTTTTTTTTACTACTTCTGACACTACTATATTTCGTTTAACAGATAGAAATGATCTTTGAACAGAAGCTCAAAATCTAGAAGTAATACTTTATATTCAGCACCATTTTAAATTTTTGAGATTTGACGCCGATTCTCAGACGCCCGTCTATCAACGACTGATCGTATAAATCGTTAAGTTAGTGGGAACCGAGATTTGAAAATAAAATGACGCTGAATGTCGATTTGTAACGATGCCAATTGTGACAAGCGATAAATCAAAAATTATCTTATTTATTGCTTTCTTTCATTATTATTTGTATTAAAATTTTTTTTTTTGTTAAATAATTTATTGAAGCTTATTAATTTCATTGTAATATATTTTTTATCATTAAAGACAATATTAACAATTCTCAAAAAGAAACATGAAATGGAAAAGATACGGAAAGGAGTAACGGTACCTGCTAGTACTCGTACCCAGGATTTATCCGAGACCTTGGAGTTGCTGTAGCTCAGTGGTTTAATCTCAAAGGGTAGCTGTAACTCAGTAGCTTAGAGCACAAGGTCCCGGATAGACCATGAGATTCTGGTGTCAAGTCCCAGCTGCCACCGTTACCTTTTTGTTTTCTGCGTTTTTCAGATTCACGTTTCACTCTATATTGGATAATATTATCTTCAATGATTAATAAAATAATGTTTGGTTGTAAAAGGGTATTGCATCCCGATGCTTATGCTGTTTTTACTATCTCAAAAACTCTGAAATTAACTACATTTCAACTCGAGTTGAGATATTTTCCACACGTGACTGCGCTTAACTCAGAATCGTCTATGTTTCTTACTATTTCAAACTATTTTTTTTTACACCTTAAAGTAGAAAATAATACAACTTGTGTCTTTCAAATAAGCATCTGCTCTTGGCATCATCTGTCCGAAAATATCTAAGTCTGTGAATGTTCTAATTCCTAACTGGAAGGATAGGATAAGGATACAATATCCTAAATGTTATCTGTCATGCTTAGAGATCTTCCATTAATAATGGGAGACACATAGCACTTCACGAGATTATAAAAATCTGTTTACATCTAAAGTAATACTATTCGCTCTTCCAACTTATCGTACTTTGTATGGTCATATCGACAACTAAACAGTTTCGATGCGTTAAAAATTATCAATGTCGATTAAAATAAATCGTATGGTGGCAACAATGACACATTTTATGAAGTTTAATTCTGTATCCGTTCATTAAAAAAATTAATAATCATTATTTTTTAATCCCGTGCGAAATTTCTGAAAATGATATATAGACAACTTCATCTAGGGAGCAAAAGAACTCGATAAATTTAGCAGAGTTTAGTCTACGTCGACTGTCAAACGCCATGTCCAATTAGGGCGTGCCAGCGAATGCCAACTAATCACAGTATTATGTCAATGTTGACAATTATTGTAATCCCGTCCCTTCAGAAGTAGTGCTTAGTAAATGAGATTATTTCTAGCCGAATAGTAATTATGTTTTCTGTTAAAAATAAGGAAAACAAAAGTTTTCTCCGATTAAAACAGCACATTTAATTATAAATATCTCAGATGAATTGCTCCAGAATTGTAATATTTCTCCAGTTCCAGTTGTTTTAATATTTCTGTAGCTAACACTGTTAGGAATTCATTTTTCATCGCACTATGAATATTTTACCATAATATGAACATTCTTCAGCCGGTTGCATTATGAAACAAACACAGTTTCTATAGCGTCATTTCGTAATCCACTATATTCTAGAACACGTCTGCATTTTATTGGGTTGCGTTTTTATGGAATACATGTATATTGCATAACAGTAATTCATAAACAAATAAATGATACAATAAATACGTTCTGGAAGTTTTTCGTGTTCTCGCCTGAAGAAATTTTTTGATTTAGACAAGTTTGAAGAGCTCAATAATTCTTTTTTAGATCTGCTGAAATTGATTTTAGAAAAAAATCGATTTACGTTTTTCTTGAGCAGAATGACTTTTAGAGGCCTGGAGCCGAAAAGCTTTATGTAAATTGGTAACATCTGTTTCATTTCGAATCTGCATAAATCACATTTTAAGAGATTATCTGTACAATGGTAGAATAACGTTATTATTAAATTAGTACCTTTCAAAACATTCTAATGTTCCTAGGTATCTAAAAACGGTCCGCATTTATGCATGAACCTCAAAATTTCACTGTTTTTAATTTTTTACGGATCCCCATTATTTTAGTATCGATTTACGTTCCGCGATTTAATGTAATAGCATTAATTTTTTTAAACAAGAACATGAATTAATGTCTGTACAAGTGGCGAGTTTTTGATGGAATATCTTTTTTAGGTAAAAAAAAAAACCGGTAATGAAAGAAAATATTGACAGATTTTAAATTTTCTTTCTCTCTTCTTTCTTAGCATCTTCTGGTGTTGTCAGCTTCTTAAAAATCATAACACAAAAGCGAACTCCTGGGTATACAATTCTAAGAGGAACAAAATAATTATTTTATCTTAAAATCACATACAAAGATATTTACTTAAGGCCATTCGAAAAACGAATGTAACGCTGAGCACTCACAAATGTCGATAATTGAATGTTTTAGAGAAAAAAAGCTTTTAGCTGTTAATGGTTTTTAATATTGATATGAATTGTTTATTGGCGGGTGTGCCTTCAAACGGAATCTGAAATGGATTAAATGGTATTGTAGGTATAATGCTGAAGTTTCTTGAACATTTTTTAACAACAAAAATTGTATAAAAATCTCATCTTATAATTTATTACGAGTAGTTATTTACTCTTCATTTTCTATTTCTTTTCTATCTTATTTTTTCGACATTTAAAAAATCTGTTTTAGTCTATTAACTGTATTATTTACATGATGAAACATTTTTTTAAATTATATTATTTATGAACCCAACTAGCATTAATTAAAAAATATAACATCCTACGGCATGATTAGTTTCTTAAAAGATGTACTGTCTAGCTATAAACTAATATTGATTGGGTTAAAATGTTTCGCATTTGTATTGCAGCTTATTTACATTTGGATTAACTGACTTAAACATCACGCCGTTTCCCCGAAGGGGTCAGCAAAGAGGACGGACCGCCAAACAAATCCTTCTTGGCATACACTTCTTGCTTCTTTCGCATTCATATATTTTCTTCTGTTATTCCGACTTCTGACATGGCTCGACTCAAGTATTTGATTAATTTGATCGTGCCGTGTCTTCCTCGGGCGTCCCCGGCTTCGTCTTCCATTCACATTCCCGTCATATATTCTCTCTACATTCCTTTTTGTTTAATTATTACATTTATATTAGAAAATTTGAAATTTTAACATAATCAAAAAGCAACCAAGGCACCAAAATAACAATAATTATTCTTAATACACTAATTATTGTAAAAATAAATTCAACAGAAAAAGGGTAATCAATAATATTTAATTGACTGTTAACATTTTCTAATTTCCGAAGTTTCAAATGTTATTGTACGTAAAATTTTTAGACCTTTATTAGTCTCAAAATAATGATTTGTTTCCAAAATGTGGTTGGCAAATTCAGAATCTTTTTTATCACTTTTATTAAATAGTGGCGTCAACAAAATAACTCAACAAAGTTACTTTGTTTTTTATTATATTTTCCCTGCCAAAATTGATCAAAGCGAAACCAGTTGGCGTAAAAAATACAATGTATTTGTTATTTATAATGAAGTGTTTGTTTTATTTAATAAATAACTCTTCATCATTTAATTGAAAATGATGGCACAGAGTGGTTATTTGTTAATTGAATAAGTAATAATAAAGTATTTGAATTTAGTCGCTAGTGCGGTGATTGTTAATATGGACAATAAGTTATTATAGTTCGTCTTGAACACTTTCTCTCGGGTAAACATGTTAACGTTAATTATGTTTTACTATAAAAAACATAAATTATATTTTACTATAAAAAACCTAAATTATATTTTATTATAAAAAACATAAATTATATTTTACTATAAAAAACTTAAATTATATTTTACTATAAAAAACATAAATTTTATTTTACTATAAAAAACCCAAATTATATTTTACTATAAAAAACATAAATCATATTTTACTATAAAAAACATAAATTATATTTTACTATAAAAAACAAATTTTATTTTACTATAAAAACGCTAAGTTATATTTTACTATAAAAAACATAAATTTTATTTTAATATAAAAAACATAAATTATATTTTACTATAAAATACATAAATTATATTTTACTATAAAATACATAAATTATATTTTACTATAAAAAACATAAATTATATTTTACTATAAAATACATAAATTATATTTTACTAAAAAAAAATCATTTACATAATAATATAATTATCTTGAACAATATAATCAGGATCTCCAGTTCAATTTTTTTAAATCAATAATGACGTTCAAACGTAAATACCAATATCCTACCTACTCGCAGTGCAGTGAACAAATGTCAAAATTACCTCCAATGTTTTTTTTTTAATTTTTATCAATTTATAAGTGACATACAACAGTAAACCTCAGTGTGGATAAATCCCAGGATAGTTCTCAAGTGGGTGTCATGTTAATAACTGTTTTACATTCTCAATTACACAAAAAATAACATTTTTCTACTGGACAAGATATTCTCGATACCATTTCTGCTTTAAAGCAAAATCGCAAAGACAAAGTGATAAAAGTGATACCCAAAGCAATCGAGTGATATTTAAACATCGGCATCTCTTTATGATTGCCTGATTAGATCAACAAAAATTTAAAAAATATGAACAATATTAATAAAATATAATAAATAAGTATAGCGTATACAAATACCCCATCTATCGATCAAAACAAGAACTTTTAGAAATCGCCCACTGAGCACTGACATTTAGATTAATGGTTAGATCTTGTTCATAGATGTCACCCAGTACATAAATAAATAATAAAAAATAATTAAATCAATTAAATCATTATAAATAATAATGTAATGCCGCCGAAAACTGAATGGATCAAAAATTAGATATTTTCAAAGAAAAATTATTGCAATCGATGGGGGTGCAAATAGACCTCCAACTAAGAAAATTCTTAAAAAATGGCGTTAATAAAATATTTATGGAGATTAAAAGAGAAATATAAGATCTAGTTAAAAGTGTGGAATTCTGTTCAAATAAAATAGATGTGTTTGAAAACGGGATTAAAAAAACAAATGATCATCAAAAAAAAAATGTCAAAATGGAAGAACTTCAAAAGGAAATTAAAATTCTTAAACTATCTATAAATCAAATTCGACAGAATTCGCTAGAGACTACAAAAGAAGTTCAAGGAATTACTCTGCAAAAAAACGATCTACTTATGAAGAGGTTAGACTGCAGCGATCTTGTGACGAACAATGCAATAGTCAATTATTACAATAACCCAGTTAAACAAATTCTAAGTATCCAACTTAACTCGAAAGAAACAAAGGACAGAGTCATTCAACAACAAAAAAAAATAATCTTCAGCCCCAAGATGATAACTATTCAGAATCTACAGATAATTTTTTTATAAATGAAAAACTGACACCAATTAACAAGCAGTTTCTCTTGTTGGCTAAGTCCACGAAATCACTCGGATACAAATACATTTGGACGAAGGACGGGCACGTACTACTTAGAAAAAATGAAGACTCCCCAGTAATTCGGATAAACGACTCCAACGATACACCACTCCAGTAAATATGACCTAGGATAAGAATGCTTAAGGAGAAAATTAATAATTTCCTTGTGAAAATGGAAACATTCGGTCATAGATGCACAGATTTGGGTTCCAGTTCTTGTGTTACCTTGATTGGAGATTCAACTGTAAATGATTTATCTCATCAAATAATAGGACGTAAGTGTCCAAACGCACAAACACAAAAGTGTTGTAAAACCTGCACAACAACAAACGACATCAATCTTTCCTTGCTATAGTAGTATATTTCCCCCATTTTATTTTATTTTATTTTTCTTATTTAACTTACTTAACAAAAATTATTAAAATGAAAAAGCAATTTTTTTATATTTTATTTTATCTTATTTTCTATTACAATCTTATTAGTAAGTATTACATGGTAATTAAATTTAAGTAAAAACTCGCTTATATGAGTAAATACATATAAAAAAATATTAAAATAATACTAATTACAAAAAAAAACTTATTTTTCTACTGCCACTAACTAAGACAAGTATACCCACGCACTGGCCTTGCCTATGTGGGATTCTTTTTGTTATATATAAATACAGTATACATAAATTTATATATGTTTAGAAAAAAAAAATTACGGCATCGATTTAGTTCATTATTTTCTGTTTTTTTTTTTGCGTAACTGTATATAAAAATAAAAAATAAAACCACTTGTTTCATAAGCTTCATGTTTATATAATAAATGTAAGTAAGAAAAAATGTATAAATAAAATAAAAAATAAATTTCGTTTTTTTGGAAAGTTAGTTTTCCTGGTTAAAATAATTTTCAAAGGCTCACAAAACGCTCCAAATCTATGGTCGGTCGGTTTCGATCAGTTTCGAGGTTAGAATGTCAAATGTCAAAACAAGGATGAGCATTACCTTACATATTTTTATATTCTATTCATAGTAAACCATAACTAATAATAATAGCACATATTATCATAATATCCGTATTGATAATTGGGTTGATCATGAATACTCTAATTTCTTTCGTGAAAAATGGTTGTTTTTATTGAACAACAATCATAGAGCTTAAATTCACCAAAATTAAGTAAAAATTTTGGAAAAACTAAAAAAAAATGCATATTTAAAATATAAAACAAAATTGAAAAATAATTTTTTTCATACTTATACAAAAACAGAATTCTCACGTGACGTCATATGTTCCAAATGCAATGGTACCAACATAACACGGTGTTTTGACGAGCTGATTTTTTTTATTCACTTTCAAATAACGATTTATAAATTCTACGTATAATTATATATAATAAATGTTATATATTCAGAATCGGCGTTTGTTGATCTACATGAATATACCTTTTCAAAGTCATTATATTTTTCACTGGAGTTCCTTATTCCGAATATTTCATAAATCACCAAGATTTTAAAAGAATGAAATATCTCACGAAGTAACATGGCGCAAAACGGAAATATTCACTCAAGAACATGTACGTTCAATTTAAGTTTTTGTTTTGATTAACTACCGGTACGAGTATGTTCGTGAACCTCCGTAAAGCCCGTAAGATAAGTGGTATCTCCCTGTTTTACTTTCAAATATACCAGCCTGCATGTTCTATCACGTACATTCTACGTTGAGTTATTACCGTATATACTGCCTACTGTCGACCAGAGAGTGGTGACTTCAGTACGATAATAAAATAACCCAATTAACGATAGTGATCGAAAATTTATGTGGGTAAGGTAAAACATATCTATGGAATGGTATGGTAGAGTCCCCAAAAAAATGTACTGAAACACTTGAAAAATATATGACATTTAATTGTTTTATTGCACCAATTACTGCAATTAAAAAGAAATTTATTATATTTATTTATCAATTAATCAATTAACGGAGCATATTCCTTAATAATAACAATTGTAAAAAAAACTCTTTTATTGAAGCGGACGCTTGTGTTTAAAAAAGATGGGAGTATATTTTGAAACTGTATTTAATTTAATCGAATGAAACAATCAAACTTTGTTTTAACCACATTTATATAAAGTATATACTTTTCCCTGACGATGGAACGGTTGTTTCGAAACCGGTAGACGTGAAAAATATATATATATATTTTTTTATATGAATACCGCACAAGAGTCCCAAACTGCTCCCAACCGTCTGGAGCCAGTGAGACTATGGCATTCCCAATTGGGGAATGTTGTGAGGCTGAAGGTATTGGGGAGGGGAAGGAGAAGGGGGAGAGGAAGGTGGGGAAAAGGGTAAATACCTGGCTATTCAGATCTGGTCACCAAACACGGCTAAAAGCCATTTCAATCAACGTTTCAATTCTGAATGGTGGTCTTTCACCAGGGCGATACTGAAAGTATCTTCCACTCTGGAACGTGCGCAAATATACTATATATTTATTATTTTTAAATGAATTAATTGTGAAACAACACAAATTAATTAAATAAAAATTACTTGCGCACGCCAGGATTTGAACCCGCGACCTTCGGATTCGTAGTCGAGAGCCTTACCCCTCGACCACGGAGGCCGTCGAATGTGGTTAAAATAAAGTTTGATTGTTTCATTTGATTATAATAGATAACCGCAAAGTATATTTAATTTAGTTTAAAGAAGTGTGAACTTAAAAAAACATGTAAATACAAATTATGAAGATAATTTTATCATTTAGTTATTTTTATAATGAACAGTTCTTTAATTGCCTTTACTGGTTATTTGTCGTCCTCGATTTTCCTGATGTTTTCCGATAGGCTGTTGGAGTTTTTTTCCCTAGATATGTGTGATTTTGTGCCAATAAAGTGTGTTTTTGGCGTGTACGACTTTCATTTAAAAAACTACTATTTTGTTTTTCTTTTATTATGTTTTTCGAACTAGATCATTAAATTTGAATACTCTTTTTTTTTACATTTAATGATTTTCAGGGATTGGTGGTTTTCATATTGTTCGATATAATAATACAATATTTTTGGCGTACTCTCGAAAACAACAGTGCCGTAAATACAATGTTTTTTTAACTTTGAAAGAATGCCAAGCAAAAATGCCAGATCTCAAACCAACATGGTGATTAAAATGAACAAACTTGAAAACTCAATTTATTGGAATAACATATTGAAGCTTATGAACCTCATTGTAATATTTAATCATTGAAGATGATATTAACGAATCTCAAGTAAAATATGAAACAGAAAAAGACACAATATAAAATTGTTAAAATTCTTAAAGCATTTTTAGGCATATTTTTTTGTTGATTTCAGAAAAAACTGTTACATTATGCAGATATTTAGAGTTGTAAATAGTAGACAACATTATTATTTACATGTTGTAACTGAATATACATATTGAAAAATTCTTGTTTACCTGTCTATATACACATTGAACATTCAAAACTAATTATGTCTTTTATTTCAGTTTGACATATTTTGCCAAATGGCATTGCACTTGCGGGAATGCGATTCTGATTTTATGGCGGATAGTACTATGTCATATTATTTAGTTTCATAACAAAGTTATCATTTAAATTATTTGTGTTTTTCGCAGTTTTTAATGCCCTGGTTTCATCAATACACTTGCACCCAAAAAAAAAAAAATTCTTACATAACTCGAACGAGATTAGGTCACACTTCTTGTCTTAGTCATCTCGACAGATTCCGCATAGTCAGCTCGCCTTACTGTTATTGTGGGTCAGAGGACACTCTGGATCATAATTTCTTTGAGTGTCGTATCAATGATCAATTTCCAAACTGGATTAATTGGTAAAACTTAAAATTGAACTCCCTACCCGTATTCCCTGCCTTCTAAGTCTCAACTCCCAGTTAAACAATTTATTATACATTTATAAAAATGACTTTAAAATTGAAGTCATTGGGGATTAAAAGCTCATAAATTTACCCTGCTGCTATTTTATTTGCCCAAATATTATATCCTCTTTAAAAGTAACTAATTTTAAGAACAAACTGTACTATTAAAAGCTAACTCGTTAAACATGGCCAAGAATGCCCTTAATGGGTGAAATCCATAAAAAAATCATTCAATGTGTTTTGGCATATTAAAATTCAATATTGTCAATTAGTTCCCCCCCCCCCCCTTACCCTGACCCGATCCCTAATATGTCACTGGAGAGAGAGTGCCTGCAGTTCGAGATAAACGCTTGTCGCGGGATGTCAAGAGTGTCCATCGTCGCGAATCAAGCAGCTGCCAATTCTGGAGAAGTGATGTTCAGTGAGGTGAATAATTTCTAAGGATCCACAAACCAGGTAGGCATCTGTCAATTTCCGTGGCATCCTCCCGGTTTCTATGCAGCAATTCCTTCACCTCATTTTCCTCAACTTCGCCGTCAGTCCAGAATTGAGATTCATTAGAGCTATCGAAACAAATGTTATTTGTTTTATTCATTTTATTTATTTATTATATTGTATACACCCTATTTGGGATTTTACATATTTTGTTTTAAAATTCAAATTACAATAGTGACACAGATGCGAGATACACCACAGTAGGTATATAAATAGAATAGTTATCCATCATGAAATACAACAACAAAATATTAATGCCTTACAAACAAATTCAGCAATAACAACGGGTACAACCATATAATGTAAAATACACAGCACATTCACTAATACTTATATTCTAGAGTCACATCTTATTAATAATTGTTGAGGATATATTTAATAACAGTATTTTTGTATTTGCATTCCGTGCAGTTAAACATATCTACTTTGTCTGAAAAAGTATTTCTTCTGCGTGAAGTCTAGGTAGAAGAGAATTTTTGAATGACTCAGTCCTTAAATTATTGTTTCAGTTGAATAAAATTTTGGATCGAATAGTTCTATTATAATTTCTTCAAACGAATAGTATTCACTTCGTGGCGTCATTATTAATAAATTAATTTTAAAATGTACTTAGCATTCACCACTTTATAAATATACATTGATAGCTACATGTTTCGAAAGCGATGCTTTCATCATCAGTATTCATATATTCCTGATATTTTAAAACTAATTTATCAGTTCTATTTTAATTTAATTAAGCATGTGGCTGCTTTCTTATAGCAGATACGCAGTAGTAGCAGCAAACGAAGCCAAAAATAAATTATTAACCTTAAATATTCATATATCATATATAAAAACATACTTTTCACCCTTTTCCTATTTCTTTTTTTAATCTTATCTTCTTATAATTCAGGATATTAAAATTCTTTTCATTTATACCTCTTAGGAACAGGCTCAGCCTCACGTGAGGAGGTTTATACCAAATTTTTATTTTTTTTCTCAATTTTATATTTATAGATAAGTATTTCTATATGAATTTTCTTATGTATAATGTAAAATTTACTAAACACAGTATGTAATTATGTTTTTTTTTTGTTTATAAAAATGTTAATCATGTTTTGTATGGTTTCAAATATCAAACATAAAAAATAACGTCAACTCAATCATTGGTCCTTCTTTTACTCACAAAATTTGTCAATAATAACAGTCATCAATAACTTACTGTAAAAACAAGAGATTGGCAAGCCTCGTTAGAACACTGAGTATTTATCAAAGAAATATAGATCAAGTGTCAACAAATAAGTGTTTTATCTAACAAGTTTAAAAAACCATCTGCATAAACCATTCTCGATTGTATTCAATCCTATTCAATGAGTCGAAGATTTACAACCTTGGGCCAGATTGAGGACTACTGGCGCAGACACATATATTCCATTCTATATAATATAATATGCATTTATGAACGAAATTAAGAACTTAATCGTAATAACGCATTAGATGGTAATAACAAGAACATAATTAGATAATGGATTTTGATGTAATTATTTCAGTATTTCTACAAAGGTTTTGAGTAAGTTTTTTTGATCCCTGTATCCTAAACGTAATAGCTACCACTTTTCTGCTCTACGTGGTATGAACGTACGTGTTTAGAGGCGGTCTGTACATGTTACGCGTACGTTCTTTATGCTATTTGTAAGTAACTTAACGTGCGTGATGTATCGTTGTTTTTTCCGTTTATTCAGGTTTCCTCTTTCAGTTTAAATTCTGTTTATTTATGTTGTAAGTGTAGCCATTGCTTAAAGTTGAAGTAAACAACTGTGAATACAGAATTCACAAAAAAAAAACAAAAAAATAAACATGTTTTTAACACAATCGTGCCTCTTCAAGGTTGTAAAATAAGACTATTAAAAAACAGAAAATATTTTATTAACAAATTTTCAGATAAAATATGACATGAGGCTGAATCGCTGTAGAGAGGGGAACTTGGTAGAAGGCTGGGAATTACCTGAATATTAAGATCTGGTTATTAAACAATCATAACTTGCCATTTCAGGCAAAATTTCGATTCTGTAAGGTGCTATTTTTTAATCTCATACTGTACCACCACCGAGCTACGTAATTTCTAAAGATTTATTTTATTTATATACTTATTTTTAAAAGCAGATGAACGAAGAGAGGAGTGTAGGGACAATATATGATGCGAAAATGAATGGTATAATA
>JAHDVE020010206.1:0-37354 GCA_022606495.2 Halesus radiatus
AAACCATATCTAAACATAAGTATTAAAATATGTACCCTTTTGGAAACTTTAACTCAAAGAATAATAATAGTATTGACCATTAACGTTATCATAATATCCGAATTGATAATTGGTTTGATCGTGAATGACAGTTTTTTTTATATTGAACAACGATTATTGAGCTTAAAGTTACCCAAATTGAGTTTAAATTTTGCCAAAACTAAAAAAATACACATTTAAAATACAAAACAAAATCGAGAATTTTTTTTTTCATAGTTATCGAAAAACAGAATGCGCACGTGACGTCAGATGTTCCAAATGCAATAGTACCAACTTAACAAATAACCGTGTAAAAAACTATCATCTCTATAAATAAATTTTCTAATAAAACTGTGTTCATCTGAAGCGTCCTGCCAGGTAAGTATGTTTTTCTGTATCTGTTTGTACATAATTAGTTAAGAAATATTTGTACAGCGCCCTTGAGGTGATTTTTCACAAAAACGGCGCTATACAAATCATCCAATTATTATTATTATTAACACGGTGTTTTTATGAGTTGATAATTTATTCACTTTTAAATAAGATCGTATAATCATTATAATGAATGTTATATATTCAGAAACGGCGTGAACTGATCTATATGAATATATATTTTTAGAGTCATTATATTTTTCACTGGAGTTCCTTATTGTAAGAGTTAAGAATTGCATAAATTAATAATTACCTCAATATGAACAGTTCGCTCCAAACATGCTTCAATATTTCATTTTGGTCATCTCTGGTGAGGAACGAAAATTCTTCGTTGCATCTCGCCTCCCGCAATGCCACTATCAAAATATTCATCACCAGTCCATTTACAATGTCAACTGTGAACAAACAAATATATTAGTAGATTTTTTTAATTATTTTATCGGAGTTTCTGACTATTGCAGTGAAGGGAGATCCTTTATAGGACAATCCCAAAGTTTTTTTTAAATATTTTGATGGTGCTTCTAAGGTAAGCCTTTTTAACCCTATCATTTCCTTCTGTTTAAAAAAGTTGAATTTTCGTTCTAATCATTATTTCCTAAAACTTATCAATTTATAGAAAAAAAGCAAATAAACCGATCACCCGAGGATTGCTTTATATACTGTAGAGGGGTCGGTTAAATATATTATCTTACGGGAAATAGATAATAATAATAAATCTTTATATACATAAAACGAATGTTTGTCTGTCTGTTCTCGATTTTCTAGAATATTACTCTACCGGTTTAGCTGAAAATATAGCAGTTTGTTCTTATTATTTCCGGAAAGCTTTGTAGTAGATTGAATGAAATTCGATATGTTAAACTGTTGCTATATCGTTTTAAAATTAGTATGAAAAACGTAGAATCCGCCATGTTGTATTGAGTTTAGCCCATAGATATACCACTCTTGTTAGCCACAGATTACATATGTAAAAGAACTTTTTTTTGGGTAGAATATTTTAAAAATGGAAAACACAAGTAGGTACCTACTTAAGAACTTTATTATTTTAAAATATTTAAAAAAATATATACATAATTAATGAAATAAAATGTTCAATTTGTTTGGAGATAGTAATAGTCGTCACAAGGCATTACTTTCGCCATCATATCAATTATGGCACCCAATCGACAAGCAAGAATTCACAGGCCGGGTATCAGCAGGGGAGTACTTTATACAAAAAAAAACTAAATTCCCACTAAGCATATGAGATAAAATGAATATTTTAATAATTTTACACTGGCAAGGTAGGATCGTTTCACATACCGAATCACACGTTTACGATATTGCGCCGAACTGGGACTAACAGTAATCATAAAATAAGTATAATTAATACATTTTAGCTATCCACGTGATTGTTTTACCCCAAGTAAATATTTTAAACACGGCTCTCCTACATTTTTATACTACAGTTAAAATATCGCGTGATTGTTCTACAAAGCCAGATAGATATTCTAGACTCTGGGTAAATTATTAAAACATTCTCATCCACAGTAACCTAATATTATATTCCACATAACTTCCTATTTCACAGTCTTAAACTTAAAATATCATTCACTCACCTGAAGTAGCTAAATAACTCGCGCCAAAGCGGGGACTCGCGCCAAAAGTTTGACAGATGTTG
Source organism: Halesus radiatus (assembly GCA_022606495.2). NCBI lineage: Eukaryota > Metazoa > Arthropoda > Insecta > Trichoptera > Limnephilidae > Halesus > Halesus radiatus. Next base: position 2,111 of record JAHDVE020010206.1, read on the forward strand.
GCCTTTAAAATTTTCGTGAAGGCGCCGCGTTCTGAATTCAAATCAGGCTTCGGGCCCCGCGGCTGCCGGAACACCGCGAGGTTCCCGTCTCTCTCCCCGAACGCCTGCGCTCCTGGTGACGTGGACAAAACTCGGCTGACGGATTCATTCACTGCTGACAGGAATATGCGGTTCTTTGAGAGTCTGGGACCTCGCTCTTCTTGTACAGCTGGAATTTTTTTTTTGTTATCTAATTTATACATTTCCTCATTTCAATCGTGTTTATATACACACAATTAAAAACGTTTACAAAACACTCAGTTAATATGGCCGCACATTTCTTTCATCTAACCAATAAATATACTGATAAACATTCTCAAACTTGTCAACAGAGAGAAATAAAATAATAGTACATTCTCGTACTACCGTGGTGCCTGGAGAAGACCCACGTTCAAATAATAAGAACATTTTGCATTCGGTTCATAGTGAATCCTTTGGAAAACAGAGGTATTACTTTTAACAGCATACCAACCGGTTTCGACACAGCAAAGATTATATCTTCTATAAGTTATGCCAAAACCAGAGATGTGCTGAATTTTTTTTTAATGCAGATGACACTGCAATTTTTAAATTAGGTAACAAATTTAATATATTACTATAAAATTCACAAAGAGACCTAAGTACAATTTGTAATTGGCTACAAATAAACATCCTTATAATAAATGTAAAAAAGAACAGGATACATGATTTTAAAGCTAACCCGAAAAAAAATCCTCCTTATGTACCCTAAACCCTAACATGGAAGCGTTCTTACTTAGCCCGTGAATGAAAGCGAGAAGTAAATTTTAACACCATTGTAAATTAGGCCTTTTTCTCGTATTTTTGATTAATCTTTGTTGTTTAGGGTAATACATATTTCCATCAAAAATATGCAAAATTCAATCGTTTATTGTGTCTGAGAAGCAATCAGTAAATTTCACTCAATAGTTCCCACCATTAAATTTGCAATCCTTCATCATCTCTTCAAATATAATAGTCATATCCAATCAATTCTTTCAACGAGACCTTCAACCGACTACACCCTCAATATCCCATTAAAATATACCGCCGACGGACAAAGATATTTTAAATACTCTGCAATTAAACTATATAATCACATGCCTGCGTTATAAAACAAACAAGAGAGAATACACTTTTAACACATTTAATAAAACCTAATATCTCGATCTGGACAACATCAAAAGGAATAGATTTTTTTTCTTGAATTAAGTAATTACACCAAATCAAACAAAAAAACATTTATTTAAAAAAAAATGTTATTCTTAAACACAATTGTACAGCTATTTCACAATAATACAGGTCCTCCTAGCGAGGCGTTCACTGTACTCTATTAAACATTAATACACATAATTTACAGTACACATGCGGTATTCTGTATTTATTCATTTATTAAAAACACACATTATTACACAATAAAATCTAAGAAAGCTTTGACTGCCCAACTGGGAACAAATCCTGTTTTAGGACAGTCAAATTGACAAGTTTAGTTCATATTAAGTGCCATTATACAAAAATAGAAGAGAAAAAAGCTAGTATTGACAAAGTATGGTAATATAATATATCTAAAAAAAGTGTAATAATTAAGTATAAAGAAATGTGAAGAATAGCACAGAAAAAACTTATGAACGTACTTATGAAGAGATGAGGAAAACATGCAGTGAATTAAAAATAAAATCACCCCTTTAACTGGCGTCTTTAATAGATTGTCGTAACTTTTAGCTAACAAATATTTTTAAAGGTTTGTATTACAGGCTAGTGCAATCACATCTAAACTACTTAATCGAAATCTTGGGAAACCTATATGAAACTAAGGTAATTGAATTACAGGTAATAAAAAAACAAGGTAATCGAAAAGCTATTTAACTTTAATTCTAGAACACCCACCAAAAAAATATGCGAGGAAACGAAAGTGTTAACAATAAGAAAACCATATGAATATAATATCTCTCTCCTAATATGTAAAATCAATAATAAACTCATACGAGTGGATATAGGCACGGAATTCATTAAAACGTCACAAGTCCACAAACAAACTTTACAGGACAACTTTATGACATACATTTGAACACCATACACAAATGTTATGGCAAGCAATCCATTAGCTACGAGGGGACAATTTATATAATTATCCTCCAGACGACATCAAAAAAGGAAGAAGCCAAGGTGTATTTAAAAGAAGTTGTTTGTTCTGAAGTTAAATTAACGAAAAAACTAAGGTGTTTAATATTTTTTTAATCTTTAGATAACCTCTTCGTTAAGTAATTGAAAACACAATTTTTATTAGTAAAATAAATTAAAAAAATGAAAATAAAGTTAGCGTTTCATTTTAAATTCTGGAGACTTTGATTCACAGCGGAATATTATACCATCGGTTCATGATTTGAAAAATTCGATTAGTTTATGTTTCTGAAAACCGGGGAATTCTGAGAAATCCTGATCATGAGAAAATATGCCGGGATATTACTTTGCCTCGGGGGCCAGAGCACAAGACTTTCTCAGAACCATAAAAATATTTCATTATTAGAATGAAACGATTAATTGCATATTTACCCGCAGCGTTCATCTTTACGACGAAGCATTTCTTCAGTCTGCAATAGGGACACCAATTCCTCCTAGCTTTGTCCACCACACAGTTTCCTTTACCAGCTAAAATATTAATCAAATTATGAAAATCGGTATAAATAAATATATAATGTGACACAAAACTTAGTCACTCTGTCGTGGCGTTAACGTTGAACATGACAGTTTATTTTTTTAAATTTGAGCTCTAAACGTTTTTCATTTAGATTTTTTTTTCATTTATTTATGGCACAATGTCCAATTACACAAAATTCATAACACGAAATGAAATAAACAAGAGGTACAGAAAAAGAACAGCACATACATAATACAAGAATGAAGCAATGACAAAAAGAGGAATAAATATACATTTGAGAGAACTTTGAAGTTAAAGCCTGAACATAACTCTATTAGAGTCCATGATTTTAGACATTCTAAATGATAATCTTAGGTTCTAATTTCGTAAAGCTCTACAAAAATTATTCAGACTGGTACCAAAAATTTCAAGACCCTGGCTTGAGTCTAACAAATCTCGACATTCTAGACAGTGGAGAATGGTACCCATAATTAGGGATTGAGGAAAAGCAATTCATTGTTGTTTCTGAATCTACGGCAAGGAATATTGAACTGAATTAGTTGCAACAAAGAAGGTGAGTCAATAATAAAATAAATTATTTTTAAAATGCAAATAAGATCAGAGTCTTTCCTACGCTTTTCTAATGTATGTTCATGTTTTTTTTTTCAATTTCAACATAGGAGTAATCGTCTCTTTCTCGCCCTAATCTCCATGCAATTCCACGTAAGAAGCGATGTTGTACAGATTCAATATGATGAATATGAACAACATAGGAAGGAGACCAAATGACACTGGCATATTCAAGATGAGGGCGAACTAGTGAATTAGTGAGCAGTAAAGAGTTTTTAGGGGATTTATATTCTTAAAGTCACAGGCAATTCTATTGATGAAGCCAAGAAGTTTTAGTGATTTATTATTGATGTGGTCACGAAAAGAAAGCTTACAGTCTAAGCTGACACCAAGGTCCTTAATAGATCTGATGGTAGATAGGGAGGGGGTACTTTTTATTTAGAAATTCACCGGCGATTCAGAGTGCATTTTTTAGTTCGGTGCTATTTCCTCTCAGCAGCAGTTATTGAGGCCGGCGGATAAGTGGTCAGATTTTTTTTACATATTTTAATTGGTAGAATACTCGTATAGTTGAGAAGATATTTTATAATTTTTGGTTCAAAAACTGTTGTTTTGCATGGATTAAAGTGTAATTTACCCATCTCTCCCTTCCCACATTTGAAAGTCATTTGAATATCTGATATGATAAGATTATCATGACCAAAGATGTTATTATGTTGGTTTTTTGTGGCAATTGATCTATTAAACTGCTTTGTGACACTATTGACTAAAAAATCCCTCTTTTAAGCATTTAAGGTAATATTAACAATGTGACTGTGTCTCGAACCCAGGACCTCTCAGCCATCGCTCTAACCAATTGAGGGTTTTATTTTATTTTATGTGAGTACCGCTCGAGAGTCCCAGCTGCTCCCAACCGTTTGGAACTAGTGAGACTATGACATCCTCAATTGGGGTATATTGTGCGGCTGGAGGTAGTGGGGAGGGGAAGGAGACGGGGAAGTATCTGGCTATTCAGATCTGGTCACCAAACACGTCTATAGCCAATCCAAGCAACGTTTCGATTCTAAATGGTGGTTTTTCACAAGGGCGATACAGATAATATCTACCACTCTGTTATAATATATAATATGTTAAATAATATAAATATATTATATGTTAAATAAATTGGGAAATAACACAAATTAATTTAACAAAATTTACTTGTGCACGCCGGGAATCGAACCCGCAACCTCCAGATTCGTAGCCGAGGATCGTAACCAGTCAAACACGAAGGCCATCAAGTATTAAAAATAATGCCACCCAATTGCTGGTCATCATTTTAATCGATATCGTACTTCATTTTAAGAACTCCCCAGCACGGGAAATCCCACTGAGGATATCATTATCTGTTATATTGTTATAAAAAAAAGAAGATAATAAAACATTTAAAAAAAAAATTAAACATTAAATCTTCAATTAATATCCATATATTTTTGGCTGCTATCTTTCTATATTGACTTCAAGATTCTACACGAATTTATTTTTTTGGGTATTATCTCCGATACACCTATCCGATTTTTATATATCTTCTATGATTAAAAATATTACAATGAGATTCATAAGTTTAAATAAGTTTTCATATCAAAATTGAAAAAACCTTTAACTCGAAAGTAGATAATCACTTTTGGGGTTGTTTTCATTCTTATCAACAATGACTTTCAAAAAATATATTCATATAGATCAGCTAACTCCGATTCTTATTATATAACTTTTATTATATATAATTATAGTACAATTTATAAATCGTTATTTAAAAGTGAATAAATAATCATCTCAAATCAAATCACCTTGTTATGTAGGTACCATTGTTATTGGAACATCTAACATCACGTGTGTATTCTGTTTTTGGATTAGTACGGAAATTTTTTATTTTTAAGTTTGTTTTGTATTTTAAATACGTATTTTTTTAGCTTTGTGAAATTTAAACTTAATTTGGGTGACTACGCTCTATAATTGCTGGTCAATATAAATAATAATAATAAAAACAATTAATAATAGAGTATTCATGAGCAACCCAATTGTCCATATGAATATCTTGATAATGTTAATGATCAATGCTATTATTATTCTTCGAGTTAGAGTTTCTAAAAAGGTACATAATGTTTTTACTTGTGTTTAGTTAGGGTTTACTATGGATAGAATTTTAAATAATATACGGTAAAACTAATCCTAGTTTTGACATTTGACATTCTATCCTCAAAACCGACCGGCTATAGATTTGGAGCGTTTTAGCGGCCTTTAAAAAATTGAAACATTGAATATTATTTTAACTATGAACACTAACTTTAGAAAAAAAACATACTGGTATTTAAGTTTGAACGTCATTATTGATAAAAAAAAAACAATTTAACTGGATTTCTTTATTATTGACTCTGAGAGTTATCGCGGCATGTGCAGGCAGTGAATACGATCAGAGCATCACCTGAGACATCTGAAGTACTAGCCTAGAGCAAATGAACAATATTACCAATGCAGCTGTAGGCCATGCTCCTCCGGACGCTCCTCTTGAAGAAGCAGGAGCAGCCGTCGCAGCAGAATACCCCGTAGTGCTTGCCGAAGCTACGGTCCCCGCACACGCGGCAGGACACAGGGTTCGGCAGACTGCGACCTGCCATCATACGCACATAACACTTTACATGAAACATTTCGTATGAGGCGATGAGAACCAGACAAGCTTAAGCGCCATTTGACTCAAATTTTATATTTGTATGAAGTTTTATAGACAACTGTAATATCTTCGTGCGGCACAGACTCAACAGTCAATATCGCAGCGACAAGTTCAGAAAACATCATGTTAATTGTATGTCATAGACGAAATTTTGCAATAAAGTATGTGCCATAGGAACTCAACCGCCTAATTAGTATGAACTAGTATGAACATTTGGTGAAATCGCCAAATGTAATAACAAAATATGAGTTTTACTACTAGACAATCACGTGTAGGTAGGATCATGGACCATAGAAATGAAAACAAAACTAATAATTGTAAAAAAATACAATTTTCTAGCATTTTAAACCATAATGGAAACAGGAGTGAAATTTTTGAATAACTGTTCATATTTGAAATATTATTGAAATATTAACGTTAGTAAAAAACGTTGGTTTTCAATGCGCATCATGTTGTTACTTAAATAAAGCAATAACCAAGAAAAGTTTATTAATTAGATGCTATAAAATTACAAATTAATTTTTTTGTGTCTTAAATTTGTTTGGCATCAACGAAATCAAAATGGATTCGAAATGAAAGGATTAACTAAATTCAGAAAACTTCAATAGAATTTTTCTCAAAAGTACTCAAAAGGAGTGTAAGCATCTCTGGTTCTCAGCACCTCATATGAGGGTACAGAATCAATGGTAGCCATCTCTGCCAACTCCATCGGCCGGTAATCCAATGGTTCCTAGATGTAATTAAGTGTGATTTTAAACATGGTAGAGATGCTCCTTTAAGCATTCAACTTGAAAAAAATATTTAAAATATTTCAAAACTTCCAGGAAAAGTAGCAGTCTTGGAAAAACGTGGCTCTTTTGTCAATTTTGCACCGAAAGTAGATAAATTTCTCCGTTTTCTTGATAGAATAAACTGATTTAATAAAAACTTCAATGTAGTAATCATTATTAATTCTTTTTGTTCTCGTAAAGCTTATAAATAAATACAATTTAAATATTAAACCATTTTCTTTAAAAAAAAATTATTTCAATTTGATTAAACGTTTACCCATTTTAGAAGTTTCCGTTCGTGAGATTTATTTTTTTTCGAGTTTGACACATCGCGAAATTTCCTGCTATATAGAATTACTCGGTAATAATTTTTGTAGATTACACTTCCGAATTCAAAATCAAAGTGACACCGGAAGCAGTTCCGCCGGCATTCTTATAAGGTCGCCATCTTGTCCAGTGGTTACAGAGTGACCGCGGTTCTGCCACGCGCCCCGCCACTTAACGCCTTGCGCCCGCCACGCCACTCCACGCCACGTGACGTGTGACGCGTCATTAGGGTGACACTTCCCGCCTGATTCCAGTGGACGTCAGGTCGCGAAGGTAAAGATGATAGCCGATCAAAAGATTTCATTGCTCACTTTCTTTAAGGGGTGGCAAAAACTAGGTAAACTTGGTGCCAGTCAAATTTGAGGGCATTGCATAATACGTATATGAATTATTAGCAATATTTCTCAAATTAAAATTGTTCATTTGTGGTAGCATTTTATTAGGAAAAAAATTAATTTAAAAAACATATGAATTTACCTAACTTTAGCTACAAAATCAAAACTACAAATATGCATTATAATTCAATTAACTATGATCAAATACTCTAAAACAGGGGTTCCCAACTCTTTTGTCCCGTAGACCACTTTCCGATTTTTTTTTCTGTTTTGTATCGACCCCCTGTTTTCCTAATATTTTTTTTTACAAATTTATCAATTATGAGTTTGTTTTTGAACCAAACACAGAGCTACTCACTTTGATAGGGTTTACTGTGGAGTGGAAATCCTTAAAATAAAATATTTGTTAGGTTTTATAGTTATACATTTATTAGTTAAAAAGAAACAAAATGCAAATCTAACTTTTTTTTCATTTAAAAAAAAAACAAAAAAATAATGCCTTTAATGGGAGGGATGAGCCTGGTGCTTTAATATCAAAATTTCAATATTCGGCTCCAATTTAGTCAGGTTTAACCTTAAATCTCCTCGGTGAGTGATTTCCAATCTGTTTATTTTTTTTGTTAGGAGATTTGCAACCGCACTGAAACCCCTTTCCACGAGATATGACGACGGAAAAGCTATCAAAAACTTTCTCGCGATAGTCCATACTGCAGGATATGTAACAAGTATATCTCTCTGAAACCAGAATTGCTGATATCCTTTTCTAAATTGTACCTTAAGTTCTTCGTAAGTGATTATTCCGATCAGTTCTTCTCGTAACGTGATATCCGTTTCTTCAATGTCACAGTATAGGATAGTATATAACGGTGGTATTTCCATAGTCAATACATCTTCAAACCTTATTTCGAAGTCTGTATGAAGGACATTTAAATGTTGAATGTAAGCTGAAACGTCATCATCCTGACTGTTTGTCTGCGCCAAATTGGTAAACTGGGAAAATTCGCGCCGAACAATGTTTTGCTTCATTAGCAAGAAAAGCTGCAATGATGGACTTTGTTTTTATGAAATTTAGACTATCACCTTATAACTGAACGTTAATCTCGTTAAATTTAGCGAACAGATCTGTTAAATTAGCAATGTCTGTTTTGCATTTGTTTAATTTTTCTTTTAAAATAGGATCTTTATCATTCAAAAATTCTAAAACAGTCTCAAAAAGTGAAAAAAATATTGTCAAACAAAATATTGTCATTGTGTGAAGGAGTAATTGATGAAAATTCTCGTAATTTTCTTCATACAACTGCGCAAATAACCTAGTATTCAACGCGTTGCTCCGAATTTTGTTTATTGCATTTATGACGATTTGAAGAGATTGATGCAATCTGTCACTAAGAATACGCAGTGAATTGCAAACACCCCGGGTACATTTTGTTTTAAATGGCTTATAAAACCACAATTGGATGGTTTCATAGCGTCAGTGCGTAAAACTTTGTCGTATAAAGGGGACATGGGCAGGTGTTTGTCCAACATTGATGGGATGAAGCCAAACTTCAAATGATCAACGCTGTACTGCCTACATTTTTGTTTTGCTTCGGCCATCTTTAGTAGCATTTATCTTGGGAAATATGTTTAGACATAGCAATCCAAATTATTTCCCGGTGTAAAACCATATTTTAATCTGCAGAGAACTTTTGTACAGATTTGGTAGAGAGGAATAATGTATGTATCATGTCTTTAAAGATAGAAAGAAAACCATTATTGAATACGCGTGTAAACTAACTAACTAACCATCACACCGTTTCCCCGCAGGGGTAGGCAGAGAGGATATATCGCTATACAACTCCGTCTTGGCACATCCCCTTGCTTCATTCACATTCATGCATCGCCTCATACATACCCTTCTATTATTCTGACTCTTGACATGGCCCGACTCGAGTATTTATTTATTTATATATTCGCCTGTAAAGGCTTTTAAATAATATAAGACACAATATAAAAAATATTGAAGGAAAAAAGTAAGTAATTTTTTTTATAGAATTTTTCGTTTGTAGTTCCTCCGATAGCATAAATCCAACATTTTGGTGACGGTCTGCCTAAATGGAATTCACTCTCGTGGACCCCTATTTACGTCTCATGCACTTCCATTTTTTTTCATTGACATAGACCCCTTGCAGGTCGGAATCGACCCCTGGGGGGTCGATATAGACCACTTTGAGAATGACTGCTCTAAAATGACAATACCTCCAGCTCCTGATATTCGATCGAACAAACGCCCTCTAGTGGCCTGAGTTGTTCAGATTGTTTTTTTAATATAATTTCTCTGAAATGTATTCCTAATAAATTATAGAAATCGAATATCAAAAAAACAAATATTAGGCAACCTACGTACGATTTTACTCCTTTTTTGCTCACAAATGAAAAAATATTAAATATATAGCTGCGGTTTTTTTCCAAAAATATATATTTTTGGATATAAATAGGCGGTTTTCTCTAAAGTACGTTTGAGCTGTGATTTCCCATGAAAAATATTATAAATATGATTAACGCACGTTTGAGACTTTCTGCCCTAAGAAACAGTTCGTACAAAACATACTGCAGCGCTACAACGGAAGACGCACGAACCTTGGGAATCTACAAGCAGCTCGTGTGCGCAGCGACTATGGGAAGTTCCAGCTTTCTACGGAATATTTGGAGTATTTGAGAGAGTCAATAGATTTTTTTTTCTGTAATTATCGTGTCTTAAGTGGTTATTAAAATAAGTTAATGATTGCGAATGTCACTTTTTATTGCCTCATTTCTAGAATTTTCTATCATTGGCAAGTAAAATAATAAAAAATAAAAAACAAACAAACAAACAAACAAACAAACAAACAAACAAACAAACAAACAAACAAACAAACAAACAAACAAACAAACAAACAAACAAACAAACAAACAAACAAACAAACAAACAAACAAACAAACAAACAAACAAACAAACAAACAAGCAAACAAACAAACAAACAAACAAACAAACAAACAAACAAACAAACAAACAAACAAACAAACAAGCAAACAAACAAACAAACAAACAAACAAACAAACAAACAAACAAACAAAACAAAACAAAATTCGTTAATTAAATCGTGATATTCGCATAAAACATATTTTTTAAACTTATTTGCGTATATTTTGTCCAACCGATAGGATTTTTTTTCATTTATTGAACTTCTACTGAGATAGATCACGAACCGCTACTGATGTGAACACACCCATAACGTATATTAGCTGATGTGTAACCGGCCTTGCTCGAGATTTTTTTTCTTTGTAAAGTTAAGAAGTTGTGAATTCTTGCTTGTCTTTTGGGTTCCATAATTGATTTGACAGTGAAAATGGTGCCTTGTGATGACTATTACTATCCCTAAACAAAGAAACATTCATTTAAAAAATTTATTTAATTTCAAGATTTATCTAAATAATAAAATTCTTAAATAGGTACCTACTTGTGTTTTCACTTTCAAAAATATTCTACCCAACAAACCTTCTTCTTTTGAATGTGTAATCTGTGGCTAACCAGAGTGGTATATCTATGGGCTAACCACAATACAACATGGCGGATTTACCGTTTTCCATACTAATTTTAAAACGTTATAGCAACAGTTTTACATATTGCATTTCATTCAAACTAATCTCTAAACCTTCCTGGAACCAATAAAAATAAACTGCGCTATTTTCAGCGTAATCAGTATTTTAATTTTTTTGTTAAATCGAGGACAGACAGACAGACAAACATTAATTTTTATATATTAAGATCGCAAAATTTTGAATTATTCAGTAAAAATGACAATATTTCAAATTAGGAAAAAGAGGGTTGATATTCGGACCCCCTGGAATAACAAGGTTCCATCTCCTTTACGGTTCCCTTCAAAATCCAAGCATACTCCTCCCGACCCTCAAAAAACCTCCCCAAAGCCATTTTTTTCAATAATTCCACACAGGAGGCCTAGAGGGAAATAATTTCCCACAGGGCCTCTCAATTTCTTGGGCGCACATTTGGCGTGTTTCCCGAGTGTATACCGGTGTCGAAGGAATCAATGACTCTAGTTCCTCAGAGCATTTTCCATTAAAATACCGGTAGAACAAGGACAGCATTCCCGCCTGACGTCTGTGCTCCAAAGATTGTAATACGTTTGTTAAGATAGGCGAATCTAACGGTCCGCACGTTTCTGAACAGAGTCAAGGGTTTTATTTAGATATTTTCTAGCTCCCGACCAGAGGTGGCTGCCAAATTCTACATTGGGCGCAATTGCGATTTGTACAGGGTCAGCAGTTGTATACTATCTACAGTATCTGCGGGCTTTGTATAGTACGCCCAGCTTCTGAGTGGCCTGGGCGGAGTGAGTACTTATATTATTTTAAACACACTTTTGAATATTTATTGAGGATGGATAGATTCACAAACCCTGCCATAATCATGGGGATGGGGATGGGGATGGGGGTAGTTTGTTAGTGTAGTCATGTGATTGTGTTTGTCTGTTTGTTGTACACGGGTAGTTAGTTACCTGTGCCGGGTTGAGTGCGTACTTACCTCCTCACCTCACCTGTCGACACAATGGAACTAAAGGTAACTAGATAATCATTCCGTATCAGTACAGTGTTGACATTTCTTTCAATCATATTTCACTCCATATGCACTACACAGGCGGCACCAAAATCACGTCTACAAAAAAATAATTATGAAAACTACAAATTAAGAATAATTACTAATAATATCTAACAAATGAATGAAACTAGGAAATACATATAAAATACCAGAGTAAAATGTAACTGGGAATTTTGCCGCAGACATCCAAGGGAAACTTAAACTAAGGAGGATTTTACCCCGGTGTGTATAATAGGTATAACATAATTAAAAGTTTTACAAATCGACCCATTCAAATGTACCTGTTTACCGGTAGTTTTTTTATTTTATTTTTTTATTGGATAATATTAATTATATACAGTGGGAACTTATACCCGCTAAACCACTGCAAGTAGCTTGTCAGCAGGAGTTTATTTCAAGAATATAATATAATACAACAATAAATTACAATCATCATACAAATGTAGGGCAAAATTATTATATTTAGGCGCATGCATCTTGTGATCAATGTGCATAAGTTGAAGTTGAAAAAATTAAAAAGAAAAAAATATGGAAAAGGCATTACAGTTTTGTTATTGAGATACTAGAGTCCAGTTCGCGAAAGTACAGGACAGAAACTGCTATAAAACTCATTTCAACAAACAAGAAAATAACCATCTGTTTATATAAAAACTGACACGAATAAAACTATCATTTTTTTTCTTTTTATTGCACAGATACAGCAAAACACAATGTGAATCGTTTTCCAAAAGATAATAGACCAACCCGAAAGAAGTTTTAAATATAATTGTAAAGCCTTTCTGTGATAGGGCGAAATCGGTCCGGTCTAAAATAAACAAGTGGAAGGAAGTTACATAAGTTTTTAATTTAAAAAATCTTATTTTTTCCAGTTGTTTATTTCAGAGTGGATCGGTTTCACTCCATCAAAAACATTTTCAGACTGGTACGATTTCAACTAAATTGTGGCATCTATAGTATGTATGCCAGGAGTGAGTCCATTACTCTTTCTTATATTGTACATTTATGCCTGAGAAAATTATTTTATTCCTGGCGGGACAGCTTTACAGGGTACTATTACCTGTACATAGTTTCTTCAACAGATTGGAATTCACTTTGTAGCGTTATTAGTGATAAATGAATTTAAAATTACTTTGTTATCACCACTTTATTAAGATATTTATTATTTATTCATTTACATTGGGAACATTTGTATTTGCAAAACATGGTATCATCAAAAAGTTATCATCAATTGAGGTTCATGTAAGTTGAAATTGCATTATGTTTGCCTGGTCGATATTAATTCTAGACAAATTGCCTGTTCTAAGGAATTAAATATGTTTTGGGTATCAAAATATCGAGTTGCAAAGTGTTTTATTATTTTTAATTTATTGTTGAAACTCTTTTCGATGGGTTCCGAGATTGTACCAGAAAAAAATGAACATATAGAAGAAAGAAAAAAAAAAGAAAAAAATGTATGCATATCAACATGTTTCGAAAGCGATGCCTTCTTCATCAGGAATATATAGAATATATGCGTCTCTGAGGTGATATTCTCACGAAAACGGCGGTATAGAAATAATCCATTGATTATTATTAATAAAGTGGTGAATATATTTTTTTTATTTAACTTATTAATAATGACGCCACAAAGTGAATACTTAATAATCCTTTGAAGAAATTACATACTAGAATGTTTGTAGAAATCAGTTTAACCTTTTAATTGCTCTCTATTCGGGTAATAATAATAAGCGATACTGTATGTGTGGAGCTAGATGGCGCGGATAGCTAGGATATGTGCGATCTAATAGTTAAATTGTTCTCATCGAACATTATTTTTAAAAATTTTATTTACATTTTTAAAAATCCCGTTAAACTACTATTTGTAGTTTGTCTAACGGGAGCTTGTAATTCAAACTCAAAATTTACAGATAAGGTTACAAAATATATTATATATACAGGGTCAGCAGTTGTGTACTATGTATCTGCGGGCTCTGTACGATACGCCAAGTTCTGAGAGGCTAACTTTACTCTGGTATGGAGCCCCCATACCTGAACTGGTCACTTAAGGTTACACCAAGCATATCAATGTAGGGCTTGTTGGGAAGAAAAGAGATGCTATTTAGCAGCACCATACCCCTTGCCATGCTTTACTGTGCTAACACGTCTGTTCTACCATGTGGTATGCAAATCAGATCGTGGTGCCGCCCCTGACAGTAGTTGTTTGGTACAAACAGCTTATGGCATTCCAGGAGGTATGGACTGTCTATCGAATTGTGTATAATTTTATACGCCGTTACTGCGAGGGCCCCACTCCTAGACTTGAGACTGGTAGCGCCTCTCAGAGAGTAAAGCTTCATGGTGCATAAATTTAAGGTACTCGCCGTGTATTCTCATTTATAGATATCGGACATTTTTTATTTTTTATTTGTTCTTACGTTTATATATACTTTTTTATGGTATGGGGCCCATACATCAGAAGCTTACTCAAGTTTGGACCTTGCGATGCAGTTGAACATAGAAGTCATGGGGTCGGGTTTAACTGTTTGCTAGATCTTATAACAAACCCTAATAATCTGTAACACGATGTAGACAACTGAAATATATGGTCTGAAAAATTAAGTTTTGAATCAAAGACTACCCCAAGGTTCTCGATGGATTTAACAATATATCTTCCCTTATTTTATAAATAAATTGAATAGGGTTTTTAAGCGCGTATACGTCATAGCTAGAATTTTTTTTTGTATTTTAGCTTGGTAATTTTTTGACTAAAATTCTTTCATTAAAAATAAATAGTTACTATAACGTTTTTTTATACCCTATCCATAATAGAAAATAGTAATACAAACTACAGTATTTGGTAAAAGTAAAAAAATAATGGAAAATGGTAATAAGTAATAAGTTATTACTTACTAATAACAGTCAACTATTCTACGTCATTATTTATGGCGTGAATACTGAAGTACTGACATCTAGCGATGAAAATGCGAAGATTTTTATATCGTGGAATCATTATATTATCTCGGAAATGAAGGTTTCTGCATTCGTCGACGGAACATTGGAATATGGGGCAGGTTCCTGCGACTCCGGTTTATTTAATGAAAGGGGCGTTGAACCCCGCAATATCATAGAAAGATGACATAAGCTTGAACGAAATGATTTCCCTCAATAACTACTGGGTGGAAATAAAAAAAATCTTTTCAAAAATTCCAAAGAGCATATAATAATAAATGTTTATTCCGGTATTTGAGGAGGATAGTGCATTCCCACACATTTCATACAAAATAAACATACAATAAAAATATACAAAACATGTACAAAAGTTTATAAAAATAAGATTGTAGGTGAATGATACATGACATATAAAGCATAATTAAAAAATAAGCAAATGAAAATAAAGCCTATAAGGTGCTGCGACATTTAAATTGTGAGGGACAAATATCTTTCTTCAGTATGCGTCGATGCTGGAGGCTGGACCGAGGCGGGCCTCGATTCACGGAGCTGTTTATTCTTTCCCTCATTCCAGCCACCCTGAATCTTATAAGGATCTGGATCACTTTTTGCAAATATGAGTATTTGGCGAATTTTTTCATATATTAGTGGAAATTACAAAACAAAACATTTACCCTCACAATGCGAATACTATGCACGCGTTACCATTGGGCGGAAAATCTCGGAAGTGTGGTCTATACCGATTTGAGATGAAACAGAAACGCAATTTTACAAGACTTTTCATCCCCTAGGCCCCAGACAGAATGACGAAATTGATTAGCTGTTTAACCCCAGAATGGAAGCGTTGTTCTTTAGCCCATGAATGGAAGCGAGAAGTATATTTTACTTCTATTTTAAAGTTGGTGTTTCTCTCCCATCTTTGATTTATCTTTGTCGTTTTGGGGTAATAAATATTGCAATCACCGACATTAAATATATTTATTGTTTAAATTGATCAAAAATATGTATAATTCACTCGTTCATTGTGTCTGAGAAGCAACCAGTAAATTTCCATTCAATATTTCCCGGCAAATTAAATCGTCAACAGGGGGAAATCTCAGTGAGGATATCATTATTTTTTTATTTTGTTATAGAAAAGACGATAATAAAACATTATTATTATTATTAACGTACAATTTCCACAGTGAAAAAATATATTAAACTAACCAACGAAAAAAAGGTGCAGCCTGCTACTATGAAGACAAATGCATTGCTGGGGAAAGAACTCAAGGAAAGCATATCTTGAAGAAAGCCAGCGCGATCGGTCGGCACTTCAGTGAAAAATTAATTTGAAGTTGGACAGAATAAATTTTACTCCTTGTTTCCACTTTATGTAAGAGCAACAGCCCCAATAATAATGATATTTTTTATTTATTTCAAACACGCATTATTTAAAAACAACATTTAAGAAAGCTTTGACTGCCCTTTGACAGTCAAATTGACAAGTTTAGTTCATATAAAGGACTATTATACAAAAATAGAAGTGAAAAAGCTAGTATTGATATAGTAAGGTAATATGATATATCTAAAAAAAGTAAAATAATTAAGTATAAAGAGATTATGTATATGTGTTTGATAGGTATGTTGATGCTACCGAGAAAAAATGCGTTTAAAAATGAGTACTAAAAAAAAGATAACATTATTGAGTAATATTGATAAGAATAGTTACGTATCACTCAGCTTTATGAGCCGACGACGAAACTCAGGGATGCAGCCCGAAAAGGATACAGCAAATAGTCAGTAACATACGATAATAGTAAAAATAGAAAAATATTCGAATTTAAAAAATACAATTAATATAAAATGTAACGTGGGCAAGTAATCTCTAATTCGACCCCGGAATTACCCCCCGCGATCAAACTGTGACTATTTACCCCTATGTGACAATGGCGCCTCCACTTATAAATAATTCACCCCTTGCCTATTCCACTCCCCTTCACCAACCCCACTTAAAACTCGACGCCGACGGGTGACAGGTCGACAGGTGACAGGTGACAAGTGACTGAATAAAGATGAAAGGTGAAAGGTTCTCGTGATAATAATGTGTCTTGTATTGTGTCTTGTGTCGCGAGACTGTGACAGCTTTTGTCGCACTTAACCTGTTCGATGCCGCAGTGATAGGAAAATCCCTAAATAATGATAATAACGCTTTATTAGCAGAGGCGTGCAAACCATGCAAGCACATAAGCAGTAGCTACCTCATTCACATAAGAAATAAATAATATTAAAAGTTATAAAAATGTTGCTAAAAATAAATCTATACTTTCAAAAATCCTCAAGAAGGTCCAGTAACGATCGCTCTACTATAAATTGTCAAAAGCACGAACTAAGTATGCAAAATATCATATTCATAAATGTTGATGGTATACTATACAAAACATGTAGGTTCATGTGTGCGCAATGCACATTCAAGAGAAGACTCGTTTGTGTTAGTGTCGCAAAAGACCTGCCTATCGGTACAAATTACAAATGTAGCAACTAGTGCCATCTGTTGGTACCTTATCGCTCTATAACAAACTCGTTAATAGTTGATGAAATGAACGGATTAACAATATTATCGAAAACTTTATTAACCTTTTTTCTCAAAACTACTCAAAAGGCGTATAAGCCTCTCTGCTTCTCATATTATGCATGATGCTTTTATGTAAATATTTTGTTTGTGTTTCTAATAAAAATAAACAAAATATTATTTTTTTAAATCGGGCGTAGGCTGTGTGTAGTTTTTCAATATCGATTAAGAACTGTGCATTGAATTTTTGAAAATGTTCACTATATTATCATTTTCCGCTGATAGTTGCGGCCAACTAAATAGAACAACCTACTGATTCTTTACCTATTTGTATGTGATACGATTATTTATATTATATTCCTTGGTGGTTCGTTTTTCTTAGGCTAGGCACAGCTTTTCAGCCTTTATGGACTGCACACTACTTCTTATTAATTAGTACAACTTTACTGGCGAAATAATTATCATATTATGTTCAGTTCATGCAACTGAGCATTAAAAAAAAGGAATTTTATTTACCCAGTAATTGGCTTATAATTATCATATTATGTTTGGTTCATGCAATTGAGCAATAAAAAAAAGGGAATTTTATATACCCAGTAATTGGCTTATACTAGCCATAAATGCAGAAGTTGATTGAATTCTGGTGTAGCAGGTTAACTAACTAACCGTCACACCGTTTCCCCTCAGGGGTAGGCAGAGAGGACGGACCGCCAAACAACTCAATCTTGGCATACACTTCTTGCTTTATTCACATTCATACAACCCCTCATACATTCTCTTCTATTATTACGACTTTTGACATGGCCCGATCCAAGTATTTGATTCACTTGATCGTTCCGTGTCTTCCTCGGACGTCCCCGGCTTCTTCTTCCATTCACATTTGCGACATATATTCTATTTGCACTCCTTTCTTCGTTTATTTGCTCTACATGCCCGAACCATGTAAGCATCCCTTTCTTTACCCTTATATCATCATTGCATTCTTTACTAATCTCAACATTTTTCACACGATCATACATGGTTTTACTACACATTTGTCTACGAAATCTCATTTCTACAGCATTCAGTATACTTTAATCCTTCCTCTGTCAGTTCCATGCCTCACTGCCATATATCAGGGTTGGTATCGGCATTCCATTGTGGACTGCTAGTTTTGCTTCTTTGGACAACTTTTTGTTTACGCCAACAGCGTTCAGTCCACCGTTAATGGAATTTCCTATAATCACCCTTCTTTCAATATCCCTATCAGTCTTTTCATCTCTCGTAAAGATACTTCCCAAATACACAAACTCACCGACGTGCTCCAAGTATTTATCATTCACATCTATATTGCACACTGTTTTCGTACAAACAGTGTGCAATATATCTCTTTCAAACATCATGACTTTAGACTTACTTATATTCATCATTAGCTCATTCTTCACACGCACTTGGTTCATCCTAGATACGATGTAGATCTTCCATAATGTTGGCAATAGCAGGTAATCCCAACAAACATCGGCTGGAGCCAGCAAGTCAGCCATTCTTAGCAAAATTAAATCACTGTTTTTCATATTAAAAACTCTGTGCCACTGTTTATTAATGATGATTGGAAGAACGTGATTATGTTTATTAGATAATGATTATGTCCGGTGAACTATCATCAGAGAGAAATACAAAATTATGAAAATTATGGAATTACGTGGTACGAATAAGAAAACTAAATAATTATAAAAGAAAAGAATCGTTTAAGAGTGAGGTATAGGTGAATAATTTAAAATGTGGACAGAGTTAGAACGAGGGTGGGTAATTTCAAAAGGGTGAAAAAGTCGACGAGCAAAAATGAAAAACATTAATAAATATAGCTTGGTAGCCTGACGGCCTCCATGGTCGAGGGGTAAGGCTCTCGACTACGAATCGCGAGTTCAAATCCTGGCGTGCGCAAGTAAATTTTATTTAATTAATTTTGTGTTGTGGTGTTTCACAAATAATGCATTTAAAAAAAATGAATATATTTGCGCACGTTCCAGAAAGGAAGATACTCTCAGTATCTCCCTGGTGTTCAGACCACCATTCAGAATTGAAACGTTACTTGAAATGGCATTTAGCCGTGTTTGTTAACCAGATCTGTATAGCCAGGTATTTCCCCACCTTTCTCTTCCGCTTCTCCTTCTGCTCCCCAATACCTTCAACCTCACAACATTCCCCAATTGGGGATGTCATAGTCTCACTGGATTCCGACGGTTGGGTGCAGTTAGAACTCTTGTGGGGTATTCATGTAAAAAAAAAGAATTATTGTAGATATTTATTATTTATGAACTGTGGCAACACAAAGGTATTCTCTTCATCTTTGAACAGGGTGAACAAGCTGCAGGTTTATTCACAGATTTAAAGAAGGCTTTCGATTCGGTAGATCATGCGATCTTACTGAAGAAACTGGAATATCTAGGCATAGTAGGAACTCCAATAAAGTTATTACGTAGCTACTTCTCTGACAAACAGTGTCCAAGTCATTCAAAATAGAGCTGTACGAAATATCTTTAGTTTGTTTTGCACACAAGTCAAAGACATCTACAGTACTCCCAAATACATCCGTTTAGCACCATTCCTACCTGTGAAATTACAAATACTATCTTGCATGTAATTCAGCACTCGGCACATACTAACACCACACTCAATTACAATCGCGACGTACACCAACACAACACAAGAAACCACAACAAACTACATATACCAAAAATACACTCAACAAAATATGAACTAAAATCTTTAGAATATATAGCTTACACACAATACAATAATTACCCAACGATATTAAAAATGCAAGCCAATGTGAAAGGTCTCAAAGTAAGATGCTTAAACTCTATTATTTGAAAGAATACCTTAAGGATTAATGCTGTGATGTGTCTCTGTAATAAGTATAACTACGTATATAATGTACCAGTGATGTGTTTCTTTATAATAAGTGTCTCTGTACACTTATATTATAAGGTACCAGTAATATATCTTGATTACATAAAAATAAAAAAAATAATAATAATAAAAAAAAATTAAAATAAAATATATAAAACCTTATATGCTGTAAATATTAGGTATGTTCGTTTCTAAAAACTGTACTGCAGGTTCTGCATGTGATCCCACAATGAGTTTCTTAACTCTTGGGAATTTGATTTTCCCCTTTTTTTATATAACATCTTATACGTGGTTATTTAGATAGATAAATTAAAGAAATTCGAAAATTTCGCCTTTCCATCTTCCTAGCGAACCGTCAAATAATGAAACATAAAATAAGATGTAGAATCAGCACCTTTCTGAACATACCAATAATTTGTGAACACCGTTTGGTAAAGGAAAAAATGGGCACTTGTACTATTGTACTTTTTATTTTTAAATTAAAGTTATTTTCGTATGAGCCATCCTGATGATATCATTTAAAACATTTAAACGATCGCAACGTTCACATTTTTTTGCTACTATTAAATGTCAGACTATACCGTAATAGTATATACACCAAAAGAATGATTTGGATTCGCAATTCAAAGAGAAAAAAACACATGAAATCAACTTCCAACTAACCTCTATATATAAAAATGAATCTTTGTCTGTCCTCGATTTTATCGAAAATTACTTAACCGATTTCACTGAAATAGCACAGTTTATTTTTATTAGTGCTGGGAAGGTGTAGAGAGTAGTTTGAATGTAATCCAATATGTTAAACTGTTGGTATAACGTTTTAAAATTAGTATGAAAAACATTAAACCCACCATGTTGTATTGAGGTTAGCCCATAGATATACCACTCTAGTTAGCCGCAGACTACATATTCAAAAGAAGAAGGCTTGTTTGGGTAGAATATTTTCAAAATGGAAAACGCGAGTAGGTACCATTTTAAGAACTTTGTTATTTAAATACATTTAGTGGGTACTGTATACAACTAAACAGAATATTAAGGGACCCTTTTATTTTTTAGACAATAAAATGCACGAGTTTACCTATTGTTTAGCATATTTGCGGCACGTTCCAGAGTGGTAGATACTGTTAATATCGCCCTGGTGAAATGCCATCATTCAGAATCGAAACGTTACTTGAAATGGCTTTGAACCAGATCTGAATAGCCGGGTACTTCCCCACCTTCCTCTTCCCCATCTTCCTCTTCCCCACCTTCCTCTTCTCATCTCCTCCCCCCCTCCCTGCAACCTTCAGCCTCACAACATACCCTAATCGGAGATGCCATAGCCTCACTGGCTCCAGATGGTTGGAAGCAGTTGGGACTCTTGTGCGATACTAACATAAAATAAAATAAATTACTTTACAAATATTTTGTAATGATACTGTATAATGTATAGGTATAAATATTTGATGAAACATTGCTGTATGAAATACTGCTACTTGTGTACATCACGTCATTATGACAAGTCTAACAGGTATGAACAAAATATTATATAGGTATTTATTATAATGTAAGTACATATGTTCAAGGCGCTTTGCATGCAATTAAAGGGTTATTACAGTAGTTGTGGGAGATACAGAAGCTCGTCACGGTTGGGGCGAAACCG
The DNA here is from genome assembly GCA_022606495.2 of Halesus radiatus. Taxonomy (NCBI): domain Eukaryota; kingdom Metazoa; phylum Arthropoda; class Insecta; order Trichoptera; family Limnephilidae; genus Halesus; species Halesus radiatus. Next base: position 24,143 of record JAHDVE020010206.1, read on the forward strand.
GTTGGCATATTAAAAATTCAATAATTTTATATCTTCCTCAATAAATAAATTCCTGAAATAAATCGAATGAAAATTCGTAATCTTGCAATATTAGTCGACTTTCAGTCCAGTGAAAAATATAATGACTATAAAAATTCATATAGGTCAGCAAACGCCAAACTTAACTAATAACTTTTTTTATTATGTAATTATACGTAATTAAATAAATTAATAAATTGTTATTTAAAAGTGAATAAAAAATCATCTCATCGAAACACCTTGTTATGTTGGTACCATTGCATTTGGAACATCTGACGTCACGTGCGCATTCTGTTTTTGGATTATTATGGAAATATTTTAAAATATGTATTTTTTTAGTTTTGACAAAATTAAAACGTAATTTGGGTGACTTTAAGCTCTATAATTGTTGTTTAATATAAATAACCAAAACCATTAATAATGAAAGAAATCAGGGTATTCATGGGCAAACCAATTATCAACACGGATATTATGGTCGTATTCATGCTCAATACTATTATTATTCTTTGAGTTAAAGTTTCTAAAAAGGTACAGCATTTTATTACTTATGTTTAGTTATGGTTTTCCATTTATAAAATATAAAATTTTGTACGGTAAAGCTCATCCTTGTTATGACATTTGACATTCTAACCTCAAAACTGATCAAAACCGACCGGCCATAGATTTGGAGCGTTTTGGCGGGCTTTGAAAAATCGAAACTTTGGAAATTATTTTAACTATAAAAATTAACCTTAAAAAAAACGTAATATACTGGTATTAAAGTTTGAACGATTCATAAAAATAAATTAAAAAAATGGTACTGGAGATCCTTATTTATTGGAGAGTAAAGAAAGGGACACATGGACACTTTAGACATGCAGAACCGTTGAATGGAAAAAGGAGTGCCAGGAGAATACATTATACGTGAAGACGCCCGAGGAAGACATGGCACGACCAAGTGAATCAAATACTTGCGTCGAATCGGGTCGTGTCAAGAGTCAGAATAACAAAAGAATACCTAAAAGACGAACTATGAATGTGAAAGAAGCAAGGAGCGTGTGCCCAGACCGAGTTGTGTATCAGTCCATCCTCTGCCACCCGTTTGGTGAAACGGCTTGATTAGTTAATTAGTTGTTAAATTTTATTTAATCTTCAGAATTGGCTATATTCAAGATGGCGTCTTTCTTGACGCGAAGGCAGGTCCTCTTCTCGTCGGCGCACAGGTCGTACCCCCCGTGGTCCAGGTAGAACTTCATAGCCGCCTCATTGTCCACCAGGCAGTGCCAGTCTATCCGCGAGCAGTCATTGTCTCGAGCCATCTGCAAAACACACGCATTTAGCATTCAACCCACTCATTAAATATTAGGATCACGAGTAATCGTTAGATTATCTATTCTTATCAATAGAACAACACCGGGAAATGTTCAAATGTTCACCGAAAAATCACTTTCGCCAAATGCCCTACATCAGAGATTTTATTTTATTTTAGTACATAAAACAGGCAATATGCCCAAAACTTACGTACATGAATGTTTACATAGCTTACGTCTGACTGAGAGAGATTGTAGTTTATAGTGCGAAATTCGATCACTATACGTTCCGAATTAATCAGATAAACCTTCACGATACGCAATCACACGGGTTAATTTTCTTTGTATGTATTCTATTCTGTAATTATGAATCTCGTAATTAGGAGACCAAATAGTAGATGCATATTCGTAGAGTTAATCCTAATATTTGTGATTCCCAACGTGGGCGATACCGCCCCCAAGGGGTGTTGGAGAGACCCAAGGGGACGGTGGTGGCCTCATGGGCAAATGGGAGGCGGTGAAGGGCTGAAATGGAGGGCGAGGACAACCAAAATATTTTTAATAAATTTTCCTTATGAATTAAAATTTGTCATAGGTATATCGTTCAATAAAATGTAATGTTTAATTATTTTATTGATTTATAAATGGATTAATATTTTTTTTGTTATTTTCTTTACGGTGTCATAACTCCCAGTTAGGTTTCTCGGGAACAATAATGACTACAAAATGTGATATGTAAAATATGCATACATATTTATAATGATTAAAAATCTATCATAATGAAGAACAATGATGATGAAAATATCGTGTCGCGGCACAGAGTCGGCCGCGGAAATGAGAGTTATTATATATGTCAGAGTGTATATATTTAGATTTCATCGCATTGTCGCGTAAGAAGATGAAATATATAGTCCAAAAGTGGGCTGTGAGACAAATAAGGTTGGGAACCTCTGCCGTAGACGGTAAAATACGCGCAGCTTCTTACATTGCTTATACATTGAGATGGCAACATACTGCACTAGCGCCTCTAGCGGCCCGGGATGTATGAATTGTTTTTTTTTTCATATATATTTTTTTTATTTTCTCTGAAATATATTCTTAATAAATTACAGAAACCAAAAATTGATAAAATAATTTTTCGGTAGGTACCTAACCTACATATCGTTTTACTGCTTTTTTGCAGATAAATAAAAAAATATATACGAGGTGTGTTAAAAGAAAAGGTGAATTTTGAATTTTCGCGGGCTCACCCAAAGAACACCCAAAAACGTGACTAACCTTTCCAGTTGTCAAAAACAAACCACTGATCCAAAATGGCTGATAATGCTAACATATAATAAACATATGTGTACCAAAATAACAAAAAAAATCGATAATCGAATGTACATAGCCCGCGAAAATTCAAAATTCACCTTTTCTTTTGAACACACCTCGTAAATTAAAGAGTGTTATGCGAGTTCATCGTTCACCTACTTCCAAATAATGCGTGCGATTATATGCATCTCCCTTGCCCCCTTCCCCCCTTGTTTGACCTTCCACCACCATGAATCCTAATCGAACCGCCGCCGCAACGAGTCACCTGTATCGCCGCAACTAACGATTCAACATATACCTGTGAAACACGAGTGAATTATCTACAGTGAATGGTGAAATCGGTGAGTCTCTCCTTTTACCACTTCCAGCTATTATTTTTCCTCAGTCCTATGCCTAAAACAATCCTGATAATTACAATCAGGATTAGCTCCACCCGCACGCGCCAAAGAGGCCATAAGGTTCATACTAACAGTTATAAACTCGCCACTCGCAGGTCCCGCTCGGTCTGGTGGTTTAGAAGGGGAATAAAATGCTTATTTAATAATTGTGAAAAATTTCCTATTATTTCTTATTTTTAGATTTTATGGCATAAAATATCACAATGAATGTATTTCACAAAAAATCCATTTAAAATGTATGAAAAAACAATTCTTACATCCCGGGCCACTAGGGGCGCTAGTGTAATATGTTGTAATCAAATGTCAGAAGCTGTCGGGGGTATTTGCTTCCGCGGAGCAAATATCTATTTTTCTACGATCTTCCAAAAAGCAAGCTGTAACATACAACTGGTGACGGTTTTCAAGGTATCCATAAAACGGCAATCTGATAAAACAGAACAATGACAAAACAGAACATGATAAAATAATAGGTTTCGTTAAAATTTTGTTTCCATCACTTTTCTCTGATGTTCTGTTTTGTCATGGAACCCCTATGTCCTTAATAGAAGTTTGTCCTTTATCTGAGTTGAATACTTTTTTCCAGCGTAGACACCATTTATTTTCAAGGATGGCCTTAAGCCTTAAATCCGAAGAAGTAAATAAGAAGTTAATTTAGAATGATTTATAAAAGTAAGCTAAATAAAAACACTTGCACTCCGGCTAATACACGAAGAGAAAATAGCTTTTCGCAGCTAAAAATTTGTCCCCATATTTTTGCGGAAGTGAAAATGCCAGCACAGTTGTATGTGCCAAAATAAAAATAAATGATAATATTTAGTAGGTACTTAATACATACATAAAAATTTCTATAGATAATGTAAAAAATGTATAGAAAAATTAGTCCGAATAAGGAATTCCAGCATATTTTTTTTTGTTTTATCAATGGTGACGTTCAAACTAAAATAGCAACATATTTTTAAAAAATTCTTAAGTTAGTTTTCATAGTTAAAATAATTTTCAAAGTTTCAATTTTTCAAAGCACGTCAAAACGCTCCAAATATATGGCCGATCGGTTTTAATCAGTTTTGAGGTTAGAATGTCAAATGTCAAAACAAGGATGAGCTTTACCGTACATAATTTTATATTGTATTAATGGTAAACCATAACTAATCATAAGTAATAAAATCATCTACCTTTTTAGAAACTTCAACTCAAAGAATAATGTATTGAGCATTAACATTATCATAATATCAGTATTGATAATTGGTTTGCTTATGAACAACAATTATAGAGCTTAAAATCACCCAAATTAGGTTTAAATTTCGCCAAAACAAAAACAAAAAACAAAAAATACTGGTATACTTATTTAAAATACAAAATAAAATGGAAAAAAAAAACCAACAGGTCCATACTAATCCTAAAACAGAATGCGCACGTGACGTCAGATGTTCCAAATGCAATGGTACCAACATGACATGGTGTTTTGTTGAGTAACTCTTAAATAACTAACTAACCATCACGCCGTTTCTCCGCAAGGGTGGGAAGAGAGGACGGACCGCCAAACAACTCGATCTTGGCATACACTTCTTGCTTCATCCACTTTTATACAACGTCTCATACATTCTTTTCTGTTATTCCGACTTCTGACATGGCCCGACTCAAGTATTTGATTCACTTGATCGTGCCATGTCTTCCTCGGTCGTCCCCAGCTTCTTCTTCCATTCACATTCGCGTCATATATTCTCCTTACACTCCTTTCTTCGTTCATTCGCTATACATGCCCAAACCATCTAAGCGTCCCTTTCTTAATCTTGCTCACTACGTTTGCATCAGCATTGCATTCTTTACGAATCTCTATTTTTTAAGCCATTATATTTTTTCACTGGAGTTCCTTATTCGAAGTATCGCCGTACGGTATATTGTACAGAAGCGAAATGGTAACTCATTGTTAAATACACTTCATATCATTTTTGAACACTTTTTAATAGATTCAAATGCTTACTTTGCAAAATCCCTTCCAAAGACGATGGCCAATTTTTTGTCCCCTCAGGTTAGATTTGACGTAAAAATCCTCCACGTACATGGCATTCCCAGACCAGCTCGAGTAGGCGAAGTTGCCAAAGATATAACCAATTAACTTGTTTGTTGTTGTGCACTCTGCCACCATACAAACAAACCTGGGAGGGCTCATATCGAAGCCATCTCGTTCCAAAACTGAAAATAACAACACGTTTAATAAGTAAGTAAGCAAACATATAAATAATTCCAAAATAAATATCATTGGCAGTGAACACCAGCAGCCCTTAAGTGTCGATTCTAGTTTTCAATGGGGAGATCGTTTGTAGGTTTTCATTTGCAAGGGAGAATAATAATTTATTCACCCTGACGCATGGCTCTTTAATTATCTTCTTGGTCTAACTCAAAAAGAGACAATGTCATTTTCTCATCATTATTACGCCATAACACAGGGAAACCCTTGTGTGGTAATTTAAAAATATATCAAAAAATGTACAACAATCTCATTTTTCAACCAAATCAAAATCACGGTTATTGTTCGTGTGTGACTTCGCCAAATAAACGATAAATCTTTTTATAATTTTTTTTAATTTGGAAAATTTTTTTTGGTAGAATCGTTGAATGAATATTATTGAACATAAACCAAACATCACATATTATATCTAACTTATCGCCAAAAAAATTCTAAAAAATACACACCCCGCCTAAATAGTAAGTGTACCACGAAATAATATTGAGATTATTATGGTGAGTGAAACAACTCCGACAATACGTATTATTTTACTTTGCTGTACTGCAGCTGTCAACTTTGTATAAAATCGTGAATTCAAAAATCTAAAGATCGAAAGATGCATTTTAGGTCTAAGTTGGTAAATATTGTACAAATTAATGTTTACAGTCGTATTAAAGCAGGATTATTATTGATTCAATGAATTTCGGTGCCATACTCACTTCTGTTGTTGTCAGTTTGGATCATCTGGGTAACCTTCAAATGTCGTAGTTCCCGCACAAGAGCAAAGTTTCCGTTAATACGAAGTTATGTCATGTTTTAATTAACGGGAATAAATACAGTATCTAATAATATCGCTTTACCACAATCATATTCATCACTGTTGGACATATCTTCCCGCTTAGCATCGCGGCACTATTGTGGTTGACATTTAAATTTTTTTTTAACAAAAACTCTTCATACTCTTTACACAATGTTCTATCAGTGGCTGAGCTGAGAATGTTGAATGATTTGCAAATAAGATTACTATTGTTTTATCAGTGAAGTCTTACTGTTTTATCAGTGCAGTCTGAAGTGTGTTTATTATTCTAACCACAAATTTGTATGTCAAATAAAACTTTAATATTTTATTTTTCTTCAACTCAGGGAGATTACTATTGTTTTATCAGTGCAGTCTGAAGTGTGTTTATTATTCTAACCAATAAATTTGTATGTCAAATAAAACTTTTTTTAATATTTTATTTTTCTTCAACTCAGGGGTTATTCCAATAATTGTTAATAATGTTTGTTGTATGTAACAAAGCTATTTTTTAATTTTTACGCTAAAGTTTCGCAGAGGTATGTATACTTTCAAAACGATCTTACCAACCCCTGTTGTTTAACCCGTTAACCGAACATGACGAAATATTCCATCAAGACCTTTAAAAAAATACCCTCTAATGGGGATTCTGTTGCTCTTTTTGATTCTGTTTAGAATATTTATACAAAAAAGAGTAAAAAAAGGCTAAATTAAGACATGGTACATGAATTATTGGGATATAGCAGTACTACTATTGTTATATTAGGTAGTGATTATGAAGATGATTTGGGAAGTAAGCGTCGTTGAATATTGAGTACTAGTTCTGAAAACAGTGATAGTGACTTTATGACCGATGGGCCTGATGATAGTGAATTGGAAAATGAAGATGCGCCTAAAGAGCCCGTGGATGGACTTGAAGAGACTGTTAGCTGAGGATCAGGAGTGTGGGCTTGTCAAGGATTACCAAAGATCAGATTTTGTCTTCTCATCAAAAGCAGGGAAAACGTTTAAAGGAGAAAATCAAAATGAATGCTTATTTTATATTGACAAGTTTTTAGACGATACTATTATAAGACTGTTGAGCAGACTAATATTTACTCTCAACCACTCTTCCCAAAAAATCCAATTTGAAGCCTCGTTCAAGAACCCGTCGATGGGTTGAAACTAATGAGAATGAGATGAACGTGTTTATGTATATGTTGATTTTATAAGGAATAGTAAAAAAAAACGGTCTTATGAATTATATTTTACAAGACATGAGGTCTTGAGACTCCATTTTTCACAAAACTTATGACACAGTAGGTTCTCTTTACTGCTCAAGTTCTTGCATTTCGCAAATAACGAGTCCTTTGATCCTGCTGTTTCTAATAGAAAGACATATAAAATAGATGCAGTACTTACGTACATAAAATATAAATTTATGGATTTATACACACCTGAGAAGGAAACTGCAGTAGACGAGTCTCTTTTACTACGGAAGGGTAAATTATCACGGAAACAATATATTCCCTCAAAAAGAAGTCGATTTGGAGAATGGTTATATTTGATCTGTGAGAGCAATCAATTCAGGATATATATGGAATTATGTAATTTATTCTAGTAAAGATACCGACTATGGTTTTAATTATATGGGGGAAAAAGCATTCACTCGAATTATGTTGGAATTGTGCCACAATCTTTTAGGTTGTGTCTATACGATATATTTAGATAACTGGAATACCAGTATTGATTTAGCAGAAAAATTGTGTGGTAAAAACACTGATATTGTGAGAACAATGAGGAAAAATAGAAAAGGAATGCCTTCGGATATAACATCATGTAAGTTGGGCAAAAGCCAGCACATTGCAAGGTATAAAGATAAGATGATGGTTATGAAGTGGAAGGATAAAAGAGATGTAATCGTCCTGAGTACATTACATGATGATAAAGTGGTGGAATATGAAAAACGACGTAAAATCATAGCTAAACCAGAAGTCATCCTGAACTATAGCATAAATATGGGAAGTTTCGACTTGAGCGATAGTCAAATGGAATCGTATAAAATTGCTTGAAACAGAGTGAAGAAATACTATTTTATGATTTTTTTCCATATTTTGGATATGGTATGCCTAAATTCAAATATTATTTTTAAAAAAGATGCAGGGAAACTCGACAGGTTACATTTTCTTGTTGAGGCGGTGGAGAAATGTGTTGAAAAACATTTCAAATACAACCCAACTTCTAACGTAGGACGACCATCGCTTACACCAAAGCCATCACGGCTTTTAGAAAGACATTTTGCAGACTACATTCCGAGTTCTTCTACGAAAGCAAATGTTATACGAAGATTTTGGTGTCCAGATTTCAAAGTATCATTATGCATGCGTTTGTGTTTCAAAGTATTTCATACTACATAAAACCTTTTATAACCTCGAATATGTATAAAAATTACTGTTTTTTTTTTTACCATGCTTAGCTTTTTTCCAATTTGATTTTAATTTAATTTTATTACTTTTTCTTGTTTTTATTTTAATTAATCTTTTCTAGTTGTATAACCATGCACCTAAATATTTTTTCCTATGACAAGACTAGGTAATCAGCTAGTAATAATAATAATAATAATACTTGGACGATTTATATAGCGCTGTTTTTGTGAAAAATCACCTCTACTGCTGTTTATTATAATTTCTTGCATTTTCAATAAAGGTACCCATCAATCTGAGCTCCCTTTTATTTTTTCCACTCTTTTGTTGACAAGGGGTCTGCACATGGCGAAATTATGATTGTGTGAGACCTTTTGGTTTACTATGGACATGACGATATATTTTATCACTGCGATGTTCACTATGGGCGTGACGACATATGTCATCATTGCAATTATTACTATGGGTAGGACGAAAAACTCCGCACTCCTATAGAAATAATTACTCGTTGTATATACACACTTTTTACATAATCAAAATTAAATTCCCCGGTTAACAGGTTAATTATTTTTTCAACTGCTTCTAGTTTAAATATCCTGAGGACTTTCTTATTCCTAATAAGTACAAATTACTTTTATAAAACTCTTTGTATTACTTTAATTAGTACTGTGATGAATAACAGTTATTTCGGTCACCGGAGAACAAAAATATTGCATTTTATTTCATTTAAAGTTTTAGTATGGTTTTTAAGTTATTTTTTTTTTAATACAAAAAAAAACCTAAACTAAGAATCCAAAAACTTATTTTATTTAATAATAATAATAATAATAATTGGATTACTTCTATAGCGCCGTTTTCGTGAGAAAATCACCTCAAGGGCGCTTTGTAATTAATAATAATAATAATAATTCGGTGATTTGGATAGCGCCGTTTTTGTGAAAAATTACCTCAAGGGCATTATGTATTGCATTATATTCTGTTTAGTTTCTTAGTTTGGTTTTTTTTTTTTAATTTAAAAAAACTAACCTAGAAGTGAGGCAGTCCTCTGGATATTTACCTTTAATTTTGATAAATCAGCATGAAACTGTAAAATGAATTAGATATATTCTTTATTAAAAATCTGATATGGTACATTACTATGGTGGAGATATATTTGAAAGTTACTTGGTATCGCGTAAACTACTCATAAGTGTAATAATGTTCCACAATACACTGTTTTCTTGCGGACACATTGCATTTCTGGATGTGAAACAAAATTTTATCAACTGATGAGGTTATGAATAAAGCCAATAAAATGTTGGGATTTATAATTCGTATTTCAAAACCTTTTCGCAACATAAAGACTCTATACTCCCTTTACCCTGCGTATATCTGCCTTCACTTAGAATATTGCACACGGATATGGACACCTTTATACCAAGCCCATATTAAAGAATCGAAAGCATTCAACATAAATTCTTTAAGCATATAAATTATAAATTTAATTTACACTTTGCAAATAATACCGAATCCCTAAAATTCCATTACGCGTCAAACGCGACGCTTAAATCAAATCTTGTTATTTGAAATTATGAATAATAGCCGGGACTCACCAGAGTTCATTAACGGCCTACATGGTCGAGGGGTAAGGCTCTCGACTACGAATCTGAAGGTCGCAGGTTCAAATCCCGGCATGCGCAAGTAAATTTTATTTAATTAATTTGTGCCTTTTCACAATTAATTCATTTTAAAATAATGTATAGTATATTTGCGCACGTTCCAGAGTGGAAGATACTCTCAGTATCGCCCTGGTGAAAGACCACCATTCAGAATTGAAACGGTGCTTGAAATGGCTTTTAGCTGTGTTTGGTGACCAGATCTGAATAGCCAGGTATTTCCCCACCTTCCTCTTTCCCTTCTCCTTCCCCTCCCCAATACCTTCAGCCTCACAACATTCCCCAATCGGGGATGCCATAGTCTCACTGGCTCCAGATAGTTGGGAGCAGTTGGGACGCTTGTGCGGTATGCATATAAAAAAAAAAAATTACTTTATAAAAATTCACATACCATCAAGACCAACCTGACAAGCAGATTTTTTTATTTGCCCGCATGCAGGGCCAATCTTAGGATAGATTCATCAATTTCCCGTATTGGTGAGCAATATAACACAAAATTTCACAATATCGACATTCTTCACAATACCCTTACAAAATATCGAACTGAAGTAATACGTACGACCAGTGGCGTAGCGAGGGGGGGGCGGAGGGGCGGACTGCCCCGAGCTCCCCTATTAAGAGGGCGGCAAAATTTGCTTGTTCTATACTATGCACGACGAGAGTGATGAGATCAGAATTTTTAGTTTTATTAAAAATAACAGTTCCGTGCGGTAAGTCCACAGGTAGAGAAAGCTGTGGGTCAGTCAGACGAATTATTCGAAAAGTTAGCTCTGTTCCACTTGCAGACATAGAATGTCTCCCTGCCGCCCAATAACAGAATCTTCTTGGCTAATGCTAAAACTCAAGAGAACGCTATGAAAGGGTCGCTCGAGCTTTTAGAATATATTCAGCAATATAACTATGGTATTTGCGTACCTAATATCGCTATCAAGCTACGAATCTTTCTAGCCATAGCTATTAGTATTGCTTCATCTAAACGTAGCTTCTCAAAGCTAAAATTAATAAAAAATTACATAAGGATTACCATGAGCTCCATAAGATTGAATGATTTAGCAATTTTCTCTATCGAAAAAAATGTGATGGACAAAATTGACTTTGATTTTTTTTTTTTTTCAGTAACTCCACACAGGAGACCCTGAGGGAAATAATTTGCCTATATCATCTTTGGGGATGCTTTGTGGAGGGTCTTTTAGAGGATAGGAAGGAGTGAACTTGGGTTTTGAGACGCATGTTATAGAATGGAGGAAACACAGAGGCCGGCAGATCATTGCACAGCCGAGCTGTTGAACACAAGAACGAATCGTAGAAGCGACCCATTCTCATGTGACAAATGTCAACCATGTGGAAATATTGGGTGCGCGTTTGGCGTGTTTCCCGACTATGCACCCGTGCCGAAGGGATCAATGACGCTAGTTCCTTGGAGCATCTTCCATTAAATTACCGGTAGAACAATGCCAGCATTCTCACCAGACGTCTGTGTTCCAAAGATTGCAACCCGTTTGTTAAGATAGGCGAATCTATCAAACGGACCGCCTGTTTCTGCACAGAGTCAAGGGTTTTTTTCAGATATTTTGAGACTCCCGACATAGGTGGCTGCCAAATTCTACAGTGGGGCGCACTTGCGATTTGTACAGGGTCAGCAGTTGTGTACTGTTAAAGTAACTGCGGGCTCTGTACAATCGCCCAGCTTCTGAGAGGCTAACTTTACTCGGGCTTCGATGGAGCCCCCATACCTGAGCTGGTCACTTAAGGTTACACTTAGCATATCAATGGAGGGCTTGTTGGGAAGATTGCTTCCATTAAAGGAGACTAGATTGTTATTTCGATCCCTTTTAGACATAATCAGACATGATTGGGTCTTTGAAACATTAAATTCGACGAGGTTATTCTTACCTAAAGAGGAGACCCTCTTGAGGTAACCGTCCATTCTCTTCCGTCCGTTCGTTCAAAGCCCTCCGAGCCGTTGGAGTTTGTGTGCCCTTTGGGGGCTTGTCAAACAAAAAGCAATCATGGACTGTACTGTCATCCGCGTAACAATGGATTGGTGCACATGTCAAGAGGTCATTGATGTGCAACAAAAACAATGACGGAGGCAGAACCGATCCTTGTAGGACGCTAGCATTTATTGAATCCGAGGAAGAGATGAAACCATCAGCAACCGTCTGAATCGATCTCTCCCTCAAAAAGTCGGCAATCCACTTACACAAGGAAACGGTAAGTCCGTAAGAAGGCAGTTTGTTGACAAGTCCTCGGTGTCAAACCCGGTCAAAGGCCTTAGAAATGTTCAGTGAGACCGTTTGAATCATGTTGTTGATGTTATTAATGATTTTGCTGCGCGTAATGTCCGAAAAGTCAAATTTTTAAATTAAGTTTACTATTTTGGTTTTGAACTAAATATTTTTCGCTTTTTCATATGATTCCTTTTTCCACCAACACCAACATCATTATTTTTATGACTTCACAAGGGCGGCAAATTATGATTCCGCCCCGGCGACGATGCCCCACTCTACGCCACTGCGTACAACCACAAATTGATGCACGAGTATAAAATGCATCGAGAGCATTTCCTGTCCCAATCCTAACTCCCTCTTCCTTCTTATTTTATTTTTTCTTTATCTTGTTAGCTCCATAAATAAAACATCTGTATTTAACAACTGTTAGCACAAGAAACTTTGTTATCTTACCTTTTGTTATACTTCCTTTGTATATATATTTGTATTAAAAGCTGTTTGTTTCTTACAAATAAATACATTACTAGGTTTTGTGTACATTGGAGCCACACTGAGCGTTAGCAAGTCCAGCATAAATGCTGCGTTTGGTTTTTTAGGCAGGATAACTTGTAGAATATTTTCTAAGTGTAAATAACTCATATTTTGGAGTACTGGCTGTGTTCTCATACTGCCTACACTTGAAAGAAGTCGACTTCTACTAGAACCAAATCTTTTTCCTGTCTCCGCAGTCACTTTCCTTAATCTACTCCAAAACAATATAAAATAATTCATTTTTAAGATCATTTGTATTAATATGTATGTACTCGTATACATATTTTTTATAATCTAATTTAATGGTGTTATTATTAATTTCTGCAAGTTTGTTTTTGCGACAGCTGTTTT
>JAHDVE020010207.1:0-86601 GCA_022606495.2 Halesus radiatus
ATTGTGCTCCCTCTCACATGTTTCAACTTATTTCTTTGACAGTAGCCAAATCTAAAACATAAAGGTAACCCGGGTTGTCATTTCTTGTTCAGCCGTGTCTCTCGGTTCCATAACATGGTATTTAACTCCACAGGTATCTGAGTCTCCTTTAGAACATTGGCACCATGAATGAATATTTCCTATAGCTATAGTATGACCTTTCCACTCACATGTGCACTCGCATGTGTCTTCTAGAATGTAAGTATCGGTTAATAGTCCTTATAGCTCCCTCATTAAGTATCATTTTTCTTTTTTTTTATTTAATGCCCATCGGGTTTTAACATAGAGTTTTATATAGATATCTTACTGTTAAAATATAGAAATGAAGAAAAGAAAATACATTGATAAGGGAGTTACATAAAAGATAATAGTCAATTACCTATATTACCTGCACTCAGACACTACATAAGTTCTCATTTAAATTTAAGAAAAAATAAATTATATAATGATATGTATGTCGAATTGATTACCTCGGTGGGAATAAATGTTTCAAATGGTACTAAAAATTATCCACATTTGGGGTGATTTACAGAACATAACATAAATAATAAATGCAATATCTATCACTATTAAGTGATCGTCAGCCTCGCTGGAATTTTGAAGTATCGTTGAGTATAGCATTCCTTCCAATACACAACCAAGTGTCAAAAACCATCCAAGAAACATCTTACTTCCTTTGGAAATGACACTCTTGTACTTATTTCAATTGTTTTCAATATTTTCCACAATACCATCGAACCCAAAATCCAATTTGACCAAAACTTTATTTGTTTTTTCCAGGAAAGTCCGAGCCATCTTCATGCACCATGCCTGTGAAGATCTGCGAGGTGCTCGGTGGCTCCAAGCCCGAATGGGTGAAGGCCATGAGCAACCTGACCATCCCGTTAGGCAAGGCTTACACCATCGAGTGCTCCGCCACCGGCAACCCCACGCCCACGGGCAGGTGGCTGCGCAACGGTCGTGAGATCATCATGGGAACTAGGTAACTAATTATACCGTGCGTTTTATCATAGACAGCTGAGATCATCCAAATGCAAGAGCCGACAGATAAGAGCATTCACCGTGACATTATACTAATCATTTACAACAACTAAGCTAATACTTATATTATTGCTTTTTTAACATTAGCTCCATGCAGGAGGCCATTCCCTCGGACCCTATGTCATCTTTTTGGATGCTGTGTGGAGGGTTTTTTTAAGGATAGGAATGAGAGGGAGTTCTGGGAAAGAAAAGGGTACGGAGGGGTGGCTTGGAATCTGAGGGTCAGTGTGTCCAGGAGTGACGGACGTATGAATCCATTCCTTTCACTGCAGTGGAAGGCGATGGGTCTAGAGTCCAGCTGGAGAGGTCAAAGGGTATCTCCATACCGGCCTCTCCCAATAGTAGGTGGGTAGGACGCGTCTGCCTCTAAAACTTGTACAAACCTCACCCCATGAACACCCCTGCTAAGTCCACCAAACGTAGCAAACCACTTGGTTTGACCTATGGCAGAGGTATTGATTATCCAATGAATGGTTCCCGGGAGGCGGTACCCATATCCACCTAGTGAATTAGGACTAAAAAAACCAGGATTTAAAACTAGGAATAGAAAACAATACCCATGAAAATGATAACATAGACTGTATAGATACTCGTATGCTATTTGCTCGAAAACCAGAAGATATGCCATACGATACGTTGCATCTTTGTACATAGACCTTTCTCGTTTATCTCCTGTTTTGCTCATTCTGTGTGACGTGTACACATCTGAAGACGGCAGTTCTCTTTCGATCATCAGTCCATCTCATTTGACAAATAAAGGCGCCATTGGATGATATTTTTATTCCAAAATTCTCTTTCTATTTCCTCTTTTAGTCTGTTTCACTAAACCTTGGCTAATTTGTTGCAGGTTCGTGACTGAAAACAAGGACGGCGTACTTCGCTTGAACATCACAGAGGCGCGCGAACAGGACGAGGGAGACTACACGTGCGAGGCCATCAACACCATCGGCTTCATCTACAGCACTGGACATGTGAAGATTGGAAGTGAGTACCGTTCCTCTCTGATCGCTAGCTTATCGCTCATTATTTTATCATTTATTTATCAATAAAACTTTGGCAGAGAGTAAAAAAACCTTCAATTGGCTTATTCGGCGTAACCATAAGTTACCAGTCCAGGGACGAAGATTCTATCAGCGCTTGAGTTCGGTTAGCCTCCCAGAAACTGGAATGATTGTTCAAAACTAACACTATATTAGTATACAAATGGTGACCCTGTACAAAATCATCAATGGTCCTCACTGTTGATTTTGGCAGCCACCTCTTGTCTGGAACCACTACAGATACCTCAAATAAACTTTTGACTGTGCAAAAGACCGGCAATCTGTTTGAGAGATCCCCTTTTCACACCCAAATTACCATCAAAGAACATTGACTCACGTGGGAGTATTTTACCTTCTCCAACCAATGGAAGGTTCTCCTAATGACTGCATTAAGCTTCATTGAATGATTTAGCATCAATATACAGCCGATAAACACGCCCAATAGGTGCTGAATAGACTGATTTTTGTGCACAATCGCTCGTATGAAGAACGATTTTCCAATGACTTGACTTGCAACAATCTTCTGGTTAGTTTGATTCACTCCAAATAAATAATTAACATTTTATATTCGCAGCTCCTCCGAGGATCACCCGCATGCCGGGAGACCAGAACCTCCCGGAGCACGACAACACCAAGATCAAGGTGCACTATGCGGGAGACCAGCCCATGGACGTCATTCTCATGAAGGACGGACACAAGATCAGCGACTCCGGCGAACAAATCAAGTACACCGTCTTCGATGACTACATCATGATCCTCATCAAGGACATCTCTCAGGAGAATGCTGGTAAGATGTCGTATTAGATTAATTTTTATCTCTAATATATTATTATTATGGATGCGGAGAGGGTCTCCATAGCTTCCATAAGCATTTAGGCTATAGGTCCAATGTTTTCCATTAATTCTATGACAGTTGCCTCAGTCTCTTCAGTCGAGGGCACCCAGCACTTTCCCAAACAGTTTTAAGGACCAGATGAGTCCCTCTATTGGTTCTTACGTCAATTAAGTCTCAAATCTGTTCAATAAATAACCTTAGGGTTGTTATTAATTGGGTTTTTGATCATGTCTCCTGCTCATGAACAACAACATGATTCTCCAGATATCTTAGCACGTTTGTTTTCCCATCAAGAAATTTGTACTATAGACGAATGAGTGATTTCTTGTTTTCCTCACATGTCCCATGTGTCTCCTCATACTTCTAATAGCTCTGTTTTTAACCATACTGAGTAGTTCTTGGCCTACTCAGAGAACGGCTCAACAGTTATTTACTTTACTGCGAGCAACTGTTCCACTCCTGTCTGCCAAGTTTCTCACTGGTGCATTAGTTACCTTTGGTGATATAGTCAAATGAGACAAATAAAATTTCTGAACTCATCCATTATTATTTTCTCAGGCAACTACAAGCTGACGCTGAAAAACTCCTCGGGTGAGGTGTCTGACAGCTTCCAGGTGTACATCACCGGGCTGCCGGGACCACCCGAGGGTCCGCTGGAGACCACTAACATCACCCGCCACACCTGCACACTCGCGTGGCGCCCGCCCAAGGTCAACGGCGGACTTCCCATCACCCACTACGTTGTGGAAAGGAGTGATGTTACAGGTATACTCTTTAAGTAAATTTTATTACGACACGTGAAAATGAAGCATTATGCGGATGGGATTAGAAATAATCAATTGTTTTTGGCATTTGCATGTGGTTTTTGATTAAGCACTCCGCGTATAGAGGGGCAGCTCATCATGTGAATATTTTTACTGACAGCAATTAGGACAAAAAATATTTTATTAAAAGTTCCTTACCGATTTGTTCACTATTTGTGGTTTTTTTTTTCGATCTTTTACCCTTTTTATTTGAATTTTAGGACTTACCTGGATCACGGTGGCTTCCTCTTGCAAGGACACACAGTTTACAGTCCAAGGCCTCACCCTGGGACAGGAATACCTGTTCAGGATTCACGCCTGCAACGATAACGGCATGGGACCAGCTCTACAAGGAGTCAACCCTATCAAGGTAATTACAAAACACTTCTCTATGAATGGTCTTGCTGAAAGTCGACATAATACTGTTGGAGTTTTGGACAGTCCAACAAAATCACAATTGAACATCATCACGGCGCCACATCTCAAGGTTGGATTTGACTTCCTCTCACAAATATTAACTCGACTGAGTTTGGTGTATAACCATTTTCCTTCAGTTGTCACACTTTCCCATCCTGATCACCTGTTCCTCGATCTGCCTTTAGTCAGCTACAACTAGATTAGCAGTGTCCTGTCATTTGGGATTCTTTCCACACAACAAAATCATTCAATAAAATATAGACATTTAATAAAGTAGAATTAATTATTTTATTACTATGGAAAACCAAGTTACTCACCAAGCTATTGTCTTTAAAAATTGTTCCTCACGAGTTTGACAGTTTGTTTAGAAACAAGGCAAAACATCATAATTAATTTTTCTACTTTTTTTACTTATAATTTCGTTCTGTGATTTTCATTTTTTTTAAATTTCCCTGACATCTAATACATGTTTGTTTCAATACATAAATTTCACAAAATACAAAAAAAACTGCATTCAATGTACCACTAATTTCTGAGAACCGTTTGGTTAAAGTATACAATATGCACTTAGACCATTCTGCTTTTTTAAACATACTTCCATCTTCCTATGAACTATCTTGGTGTTGCAATTTAAAATCTTAATTTTTTATGTACTATGAAAAATCAAACTGCACATAATTTTTTGATGGTTTCATGGACAATTAATTTCTCGAGTTCATGGTTTGTTTTAATTTTTGAAATCCTAGAGTATCTTTTTTTGTGTAAAAACATCAAAATTTGATAAATTCTGCAATTGTTTGTAAGTATAACCATAAATGAGACTGCCAAAAGATATCTTTAAATCTCTGTTTTTTTTTTATTATTAGTATTTTTTTTTTTCATGAATACCGCACAAGAGTCTCAACTGCTCCCAACCGTCTGGAGCCAGTGAGATTATGGCATCTCCAATTGGGGAATGTTGTGAAGCTGAAGGTATTGAGGGGAAGGAGAAGGGGAAGTTGGGGAAATACCTGGCTATTCAGATCTGGATACCAAATACGGCTAAAAGCCATTTCAAGCAACGTTTCAATTCTGAATGGTGGTCTTTCACCAGGGCGATACGGTGAGTATCTTCCACTCTGGATTATTAGTTGTAACAAGCGTGTGTTTTTTCCAGCCCAAGGCACCCTTCGACGTTCCTTCACCACCCGGCACTCCTCAGATCACGGAGGTCGGAGGCGACTTCGTCCACCTCTCCTGGGACAAACCAGAGAGTGACGGAGGCTCCAGAATCCAGGGTAAGTCGATTTTTTTTCTTATTCTTAATATCATCTTATTAATGTTTAGTCATTTGGATAACTGTACTCTGTACTTGGCATTTAAAGTACCCTGTTTTACTTTTAAATAAGGGCTAATTCTTATTTTACATTTTATCTTACTCCCTCAATAACAGTTAGCTTCACCTAATCAGGAGTCCCAAGAAGTTTCCTTTAATATTAGCACAGTCTTGGCAAAATATAAGATAATAACTTACAAATACTCTAATTCTTCCTGTTTCCATCATTACAAGCGGAAAAAAACATATTTAAGAATGATTCTACAAAACCAATATTCTGCCAATTCTCACAACTTTTAAAGACACGGTTTGCTTAACCGCCCTATGCCTATGAATGTACGTGATACGCAATCTTTGATTGTACCATTCTGCGCTATCCCGTATCACGTACGCGCTTGAGAAAAAATAATATATCTGATAACTACAAACCGTAATGACCGCACGCATCCCAACAACACGGGACATCAAGTCTAACAAGTAGTTCTTCAAGAACAGGCGAAGCGTGCGGTCGCTTGTTTGACAAAATATTATTAGGTATGGGTATGACTAACATCGTATTCATAATCTAGACCAAAAAATAAATTTTTGCCTATTTTTCGGAAAACTACCTGAAGGTAGGGCGGTTAAGTTTGTCTGTATTTAACTTCCTGATCGACTTTAACTTCAAGTTCGAGTTTTGGGTTTGGAAAGATATTTTACAAGTGTGTCGATAACTTCACAGGCTAACTTAACTTTATAATCAGGTCCTATCCAAACTTTGTAATACATATTTTTTGTACTTTCAGATTAATGAATAGCTATCCTTAACTAACTTCATTTTGTTTACAGGCTACTGGGTAGACAAGCGCGAGGTCGGCTCAAGCAGCTGGCAGCGTGTGAACGCGGCGCTGTGCCCCTCGGCGCAGATCGCCTGCTCCAACCTGATCGAGGGTCGCCAGTACGAGTTCAGGGTCATGGCCCAGAACGAGGCCGGTAACTCCGAGCCCAGTACCAACAGCCAACAGGTCAAGGTCATCGATCCTAAGGGTAAGTTCGTTTTATTGTTTTTTGTCCTTTGTCATTTTTTGTTACTTTGGAGTAGCGCAAACTAAATTAAATATTATTATTTGAAATGCAAATTAATCCTTTTGGTAGATGTCATCTGTCCTGATGATGGTACAATAAGGCTGTTTGAAATGTTGATTAAAGGAGAAGGAAGTACAACATGCAAAAAATTATTTTTTTGTAAATCCACTCCACTTAGCAAAGCCAAACATTGTCAAACAGAAACAATTTTACCATGCAGATTGTAGAACGATTGTGTCATTAAAAATATTCAATGATTTATTGAGAAAACACAATTTTATCAAAAATTATTTAATTTTATTGATTGGTTTATATATTGGTTTTATGGACTGCATGCCACTAGTATTTATCAATTCAACACTGTTATCGCCTGTAGATACCAAATCAACAACAACTGGATCATGAAAAGATGATCTATTTTGGAGTTAACATGTTAATCAATCACAATAATGCTTTTTCTCAAATCATATCTGAATGAATCCATAAAAAAAATGCGTTTTTTCCCTAAAATTTTAAGAAAAGTCCTTTAAAATTAAAGGAAGAGATATGTTTTACAAAAGATGTGAATAATTAAATAAAAGAACGTCATTGGAATGGTTCAAATATTTTTTAGGAAGAGATAAAGAACAAAATAATATTGGGTATTTTTTGAACCAATGAAGATTTTCATAGGAGTACCACAAGGGTCAGCTCTGGTACCTATCCTATTTATAATATACGAGGTGTGTTCAAAAGAAAAGGTGAATTTTGAATTTTCGCGGGCTGCGCACATTCGATTATCGATTTTTTTTTTTGTTATGTTGGTACACATATGTTAGCATTATCAGCAATTTTGGATTAGTGGTTTGTTTTTGACAACTGGAAAGGTTAGTCACGTTTTTGTGTGTTCTTCGATTTTTTACTTTTGAAAAAAATGGATCAAAGAATATGTATTAAATTTTGCATTAAAAATGGAATAAAGTGCTCCAACGCACTTAAAATGTTGACTGTGGCATTCGACGAGTCTACTTTGTATCAAAAAAGTATTTATAAGTGGTACAAGCGCTTTACAGAAGGCCGAGAAGATGTTAATGACCATGAGCGTCCTGGAGTTGCAACCACGTCAACAAACGAAGAAAACGGTTTTGGAAAATCGTCGAATCACTATTGGGGAAGTTGCAGAGGATGTTGGCATATCAATCGGCTCATGCCATGCAATTTTCTCGGATGTTTTGGGCATGAAACGTGTGGCAGCGAAGTTTGTTCCGAAATTGCTAAATTTTGAGCAAAAGCAACATCGCATTAGTATCGCTCAGGAGTTGTTGAATGACGTCAACGACGATCCAGATTTGCTCAAAAGGGTCATAACTGGTGATGAAACTTAGATATATAGTTATGACGTCGAAACCAAGGCCCAATCATCCAAATGGAAGCGGCCAGAAGAGCCAAGACCGAAAAAGCACGCCAAGTTCGATCAAATGTGAAGGGAAGGTACAATGGCGTGGTGCATCATGAGTTCTTGCCAACAGGTCGTACAGTTAATAAGGAATACTACAAGGAAGGTACGCAACGTTTGCGTGAAGCAATACGGCTCAAACGATCGGAATTGTGGAAAAACAAATGGATTTTGCATCACGATAATGCACCAGCTCACACATCAATGCTTGTTCGTGATTATTTGGCCAAAAACACCACCGTGTTCACCATATTTGGCTCCCTGCGACTTTTTCCTATTCCCGAAACTGAAGAGACCAATGAAAGGAAAGCATTTTGCCACAATTGATGAGATAAAGTCTGAATCGAAAAGCGAGCTGATAGCCATACCGAAAAGCACATTCCAGAAGTGCTTCGAGGATTGGAAGAAGCACTGGCATAAGTGCATTATATCTGAGGGGGATTACTTTGAAGGGGAGAAAATGGATATTGATGAATCAATAAATACTTTTCGAAAAAATTCGAAATTCACCTTTTCCTTTGAACACACCTCGTACATAACAATATAATGAAATCATTTGGAATGTATATTATAAAGATAAATCGATATAATCGTTATTTATTTAAAATGTATCATTACTGTAATAATTATTTGATACATTCTGTTGAGAGCCAAAGTAAATAAATAAAACACATAATTAATTAAACATTCTAAATTAAGGATAAAGCTGAATGCAGAAGTATCTGATAAAAATTGGCCAAAGTTAGGCCAGCAATCCAAGATAGAGTTCTTATTCCACAGAAGTTGCTGTCACTCGTTTCATTGTTTTGAAACATTCCACTTTTCATGTTACACAATTTCACCTACCTTCAAATAGATTAATTAAAATGTTATCTTTCAATTTCCTCTCGTTTAGCCGCTACACCGCCAGAGATCATCAAGCCGCTGAAGAACGCCAACTGCATCCAGAACCACAATGCTCAATTTACTTGCACCATTACCGGACAACCCAAACCAGTCATCACCTGGTATAAGGGTGAGTCCAAACCTTGTCATTATTTAGTCATTAATTCAAACAGTGATTCGTCATCTGCTATAAATCCAATATCTCTTTTATTATACACAGGTTTTGTGTGCTTGCAGATTACAACTGACACCGTGTTAAAGTCAAGCTTGAAAGAAGACACCTAAAATCAATTATTTTCTTGGTTGTTTATTAAAATGATTTTTTTTAAGTTTAAAGAAAAATACAAATGTCACTTTCTTAACTCAAGTATATAAGAATATTTGATGTTCACACCTCTAAATTAGATTTTACAACTCTGGAAATACATTGTTACAACCCACACAAGCTGAAGGAGGTTTCCTTTTAGATTCCCAGAAAAAATGCTTGTGTAGAGTTGCATGAATTTTTCATATTTCAATAACTCCAACGAGTATTTATGAGAATGTGCCTGTAAGACAGTTTAGTAGATTTCATCGCATGTCAGAAAAAATCTGCTAAAGTTTCTAAAATACATTCCTTTTTTTTTTAATGTAACAATAATTTGCAGGTGCTCGCGAGATCACTAATGGACCTCGTCACCGCATCTGGTCGGACGGAGACCAACACAACCTGACGGTACAAGATGTGTACGGAGAAGATGCTGACGAATACGTTTGCAGAGCCGTCAACAAGGCCGGCACCAGGAGCACCAAGGCCGAGCTGCTGATTATGAGTGAGTGACATTATTTAATAAAATGATTTTAATCATGTTGGGGTTATTAAATTTGGTCACCTTTAAAAACTGTAACCTTTTAAGGGTATGGCCATTTATTATTACTGACACCATTCTGACTTCGTTTTTCTATTGTGTTCCAGCCGCGCCCAAGCTGAACATCCCGCCCCGCTTCCGCGACAACGCCTACTTCGACAAGGGAGAGAACGTTGTGGTGAAGATCCCCTTCACTGGACACCCCAAGCCAAAGATCACATGGGTGCGAGAGGGAGAGCACATTGAGTCTGGCGGACACTACCACGTGGAGAGAAAGGGTGAGCATTGCTATCATTGTCCAGATGTTATGCAGGAGTAGAGCAATTTAGTACCTTCGTAAAGAAAGACACAAAGAATAGAAAGAAAATACAAATTAGAGGAATACTTCCAGCTTTGGACTTGGACCTTCCTTAGATGTGTTAAATTTTGACAAATCTTGGTGACACTCGCCATCCGAAGCCGCTAGTTTTCTTTAGGTCCTTCAATACATTTTATCTTTGGGTAAACTAACTTCTCTTCCCTGATCAAGGTCATATTTCCGATGGTATAGATTTTTCAACGATCACCTATTGTTGTTTGTCTTTCTCCTAATACATGAATTTATGTTTCTATCTCATGAAGAGATACCTTGCATGGCTCTTTCTTTTGTGTCCATAGACGATATATTGTGGTTTCCTATCTTCAAAGGCCATCGTGTAGTGAGCCATAGGTTTCCTATGTAGTGGCGGAGAAATGCTCTGAAATAGTATATATCCTAGTCTCTCCAAGAAATAATCCCTTATTAAATTATTCTTTAGGTTGTCTATAGTTACATTCTAATAATTTAATTAATTCCAGATCGTCACGCGATCCTGACAATCCGCGACGCCAGCAAGATCGACTCCGGACCGTACAGAATCACCGCTGAGAATGAACTTGGACAAGACACGGCTATTATCAATATTGAAATCAGCGGTAAGTTACCGACGAAAGTTATACCGGTCCATAAAATACCATCCCCATATTGGATTTTTCTTAGGTCTATCTTAAATCTGTCTTCAATCCTTCAGTGAGCTTTTTTGGAAACTCGTTTACAGATACCCTCTTGTAATTGAATGTGATGAAAGCGTACTCTTGTGAGACACGTCACATGAACAATATATACTTAGAATACTTTCTGAGAGCTCCGTTGTAACTTCTCTTTCTGTTGCACACGTATGAGACAGAGATAGAGATCACAACAGTATTAGTGAACTAACCAGCCAAATAAATGAGCAAGATAAAGTGAATAAAACAATGTTTTATTCCCTTGACCGAATCGCCGCACTCCTCGCTTGGCTGTGCTGCTCAACTTGTAATAACTTGGCACATTATGTTATGACATTACATTAGCATTGCATGTGTTTGGTCTGGATACATCATGTCTATTCCATATTTCCATCTTTCCAACCAATATTAGCTCAAAGGATAGCCTATTTGATTTAATTCAAGCAACATTTTCATGTAATTGTCGTGTTTGTATCAGACCGCCCCGACCCGCCCCGTTTCCCTGTCGTGGACAGCATCAGTGTGGACTCGCTGGCGCTGGGCTGGAAGGCACCAGTGTGGGATGGCGGCTCCAACATCACCAACTATCTGGTGGAGAAGAGAGAGCACCCCATGTCCAGTTGGATCCGCGTCGGAAACACCAGGTGAGAACATACTTCTAATTGTCCAAGAGCATGAAGAAATAACTAGGGCATAAAATAAATGTGCTCTATGATACGCATTAAAAACACGCTTCATTTTTCAAAAGTTCTCCATTTCGTGGCGAGAATGGATGTTTAGTAAACCTTAAAAAAAATCGTCTACCGTTGTGGAACCGAACCTGGGGGATTTCATATAGTAATTGAAATTATTGTGAACCATTTTATTTTCATGACCAAACTACATACTCATGAAATACATGAATGAACATGTTTTCTTATAATAGGGATTGATCAGAAGAGCTAAACATACTGCTCTACCGACAGTCACCCTTCTGTAAGCCAGACAAATACATGAATGAAATACAGTCATCGAATACATGAATGAAATTAACGACAGAATCTCTTGGTCTATCGACCATTATGCTAGCAGTATTATGTAAACGATATTTTTTGTTGTTAAACTTACTAATGTTTATTCTTTGCGTTGTAGATTTACCACAATGGCGGTCTCCGGGTTGACTCCTGGCCACCAGTACGAATTCAGGATCTACGCCGAAAACATCTACGGCAGATCTGACGCCTCTGCCACTTCTGGACTTGTCGAGACCAAGAACATTATCAAGAAGGAGATCAAGAAGAAGGAATACCAAGGTAAATACAATAAAAATTTTACACTTTTTCCAAGAATTGACCTGATGTTTGTTTATTTCCATTAGAAATATATGGATTTTCCGACAATTGACTTGGTGTTTGCTTATGCTTATTTCTGGATGACATAAACGGTTTTTCCTATAACTGACTTGATGTTTTCTTATTTCCAGTTGATGAAAATGGCAAGAGAATCAGGACTAACGCAGACCATGGACCAGTGAAGGACTACGACAGCTACGTGTTCGACATCTACTCCAAATACGTTCCCCAGCCAGTTGAGATCTCCACAGACTCTGTCTATGACAGATACGACATCCTGGAGGAGATCGGTGAGTTCAGATTCACATTATATTAACTATTTTATTCGTTTTTCAAAGTCTGACCATCATGAGCGAGATTACAGTTATTGTCACACCGTGATAAGATAAGTCAGATAAAATTTATAATATGATAAGTGAGGTCAGGTTAAAGTAAATTCATGATAAGTGAGGTCAGATTAAAGAAAAATCATGATGAATGGGATTAGATTATTTTAACCCCATAATAAGATAGTTTTACCTACCAATAAAACTTATATTATGTACCTAACCTCATTTAAAACCTTATTGAGAGAAGCATACTTAAATTTCCGTTCGCGTTGGCTTTCCCGCTCATTTTTTTTTAACCATATAATAACAAAAGTCAACCCAGAAAATTTTTCTTTCACTCAATAAATTGTGACTCAATCAAGATTTTTTGTGTTCTTCTCTGAGGTCATGACACCATGATAGTTAGGTCATGATAAGTGAGGTTAAAATAAATTTACACTATAATATCGAAAGTATGATTATTTGTCAACCTATGTGTTGTTGTCAATAGTATATACATATAAGTGTTGATAATGTATGTTCAGTTAGTTACTGTGTTTGTCTGTGTTGTTTGCTTGATGATTTGCACGGTGTATGATATGAGAGACATGAGCAGTGCGCTTGTTGCCCGCAGGCACGGGCGCGTTCGGTGTGGTGCACCGCTGCCGCGAGCGCCGCACCGGCAACGTGTTCGCCGCTAAGTTCATCCCTTGCCGCGGCGCCATGGAGCGCGAGCTCATCCGCAAGGAGATCGACATCATGAACCAGCTGCACCACCGCAAGCTCATCAACCTGCACGACGCCTTCGAGGACGATGACGAGATGGTGCTCATCTTCGAGTTGTGAGTATTTACCCATCTCTCCTTTAGTTGCTGCCTCATTGCTGAGGATCGTAACCCCCACTCCAATTCTCTGGTGAATAAAGTTTCTCCTCTCCTCGCCTGTGATATTTGATTACTTCGATCCATTGGTGACCTTCCTCTGCTTCTCCTGCCTTACACTTTGCCAGTGACCTGAGGATATGCCGTAGATAGATAGCTCTTTCAAAATGGATATATGAATGCGCCTGGGTGTCCATGGAATTCTCAGCATTTACCCATCTATCTGCTGACAATTGTTCAATAGAATTTGTAAACATTTTTTCTCATTATCCCAGTCTGTTTTTATGCAAGGCTCTGTATTTCGTGTAGTTTTCCCGGTTGTTGTATGATAATCTGTCTTTCAATTAAAGGTTATTTTTTCTCTATTAGAATCGGAAACCGGTTAACTTTCCCTACTGCTAGCTATGTGAAATGATCTCAACCCAATTTTTCTCTCAACAGTATACCAATTTAGGCCACCAAACGAATTTACTTTTTGTTTTAAAGTTTTTCGAGAACCATTAACTTTTGTTCAATGCTCCTACTTTTACACATCCATCGCCACTTTTCCCATTAACTAAGTATCCAATAATTCACAGCTTGTCGGGAGGAGAGCTGTTTGAACGCATCACCGCTCCGGGCTACCAAATGTCCGAAGCGGAAGTGATCAACTACATGCGCCAGGTGTGCGAGGGAGTGAGGCACATGCACGAGCAAAACATCATTCACCTGGACATCAAGCCAGAGAACATCATGTGCCAGACCAGAACTAGCAGCAACGTTAAGGTGAGATAATTTCATTAAAACCAAACACATCAATTGCAATATATATGGCAATTTGGCTAATTAAAAAAAATCTCGTTGGGATCACCACTTAATTAATTAGGCGTGTGGAAATAAATCGGAGAATTAATAAATAATGCGTGTATGTTGAGGTGATTCTTCACAAAAACGGTGCAAAAACAAATTATTCAATTATTATTAACTTTGTTTATTGATTGATCTTCTTCTCTAGACAACATTTCAAACAGCCTTGCAATGTCCATAATGCACAAATGATAGTATCTGCCCCGAAGTAGGAGAACAACTACCTTTTCTCATAAAGATCCACCACACAGCATCACCAAATATGACATAGGACCCAATTAAAATTATCTCCCTGTGTGGAGAAAAATATGTAAAAATAAAAATAGTTAGTACACGATTTGTATGTAGCAAAAACTAATCCTTACCCTTTTTGTTGTTTCTAGCTGATTGACTTCGGCCTCGCCACCAAGCTGGACCCCAACGAGGTGGTGAAGATCTCCACAGGAACGGCCGAGTTCGCCGCCCCTGAAATAGTAGAAAGGGAGCCCGTCGGCTTCTACACCGACATGTGGGCCGTGGGAGTGCTTGCATACGTTCTGTGAGTTGCCATCTTTTTACTTTGCACCAATTTGCTTACTTCAATATTTATAGTATGTTAGATTTTCTTATGATAAACACCATTTCTTTTTTGTTAACTTAATTTCCAGTTGTTTTTCCAATATTTAAGTTGTCTAAGCAACTTAAAACCTAAGGCAACTGAAAACAGACTAGATAGCCCTAAAGTACCCATAAGGTTACATAGGGCTTCCTAAAGCAACATGAGATAACCTAAGGTAATCTAGGTTAACTAAAGGTATCCTAAAGTAATCTACAGCAACACGTAAAGTAAAAAATATATATCAATCTAGAGAAACCAAGGAGACCCAGGCAACAAGAAACGAAATCATTTTGCATGTATGTAGACCCATTACTTACTTCTTACAATCTTGCAGGTTGTCCGGACTGTCACCGTTCGCTGGCAACAACGACATCGAGACCCTGAAGAACGTGAAGGCCTGCGACTGGGAGTTTGATGAGGAGGCCTTCAGCATGGTGTCCGAGGATGCCCGTGACTTCATCAAGCGCCTGCTGATGAAGAACAAAGAGTAAGTTATTATTAAAAAATGCATCATTTTGTAAAATATATACATCTTCACAATCATATTGACAGTCCATATTAAATAAATACCACAAGGATCTGTGCTGTTACCTATACTGTCTTTGTTATACATCTTGATCTCTTCAAAGGGGGACACCGTCCGCGGGAGTTATCTTGTCCAAAAGCCTCCTTCTTTTCTAAACGACTTGACGAAGTGATACAAAAGTTGACCACGAGCTCGAGGCGATTCCTGCCCAACAGTAGGATCAATAGGACCTTAATCACCTTTGCTTGACCAACATAGTCACTAATTAACTAACTCTTTCCAGGAAGCGCATGACAGCGCATGAGTGCTTGTTGCACAACTGGCTGACCGGAGACGCGTCAAGCCGCACCAAGCTGATGGACTCGGCCCGCTATGAGGCGATGCGCGACCGCATCCGTGCTCGCTATGAGCGCTGGGGAGACTTCGCGCTACCCATCGGCAGGCTGAGCGAATACTCCTCGCTCAGGAAACTGCTGGTCGAGAAGTGGAAGATCTACGATGGAACATTCGGTGAGTACACTCTCCACCTTTTTAATAAAATAAAAACGCAAGTAAATCTACTCATGCCACTTAATAACTATTGGTGATGATCTAGCATGGGTTATAATATTTTCTGTTTCCTTAGACCCCTTGGATGGTTGAAAATTATGCAATTTATGTACCTTTGTGTGTTTTGAATTTAAGGGTCAAATTATTTCCACTTATTTTTATTTACAATCAGCACATTTTAATCATATTACAATCCTCTCGACAGACCGCAGACAGGCAGCCCCGAGATTTGTCATCAAGCCGCAGTCTGCCTTCTGCTTCGAAGGCCAGTCCGTCAAGCTGTACTGCAGGATTATCGCCTGCGCCACGCCCACCGTCATGTGGTCTCGCAACAACCAGGAGCTCCGGCAGAGCGTGAAGTTCATGAAGAGGTGACTTTCTTTCCTAAAATTTTAGTCCTAGCTCTGTTAAAATCTCCTGGAGTTCCCCAAGGATCTACCTTGAGACCACCCCTGTTTTATTATGATAATAGCTCCATTATCACTCATTTCTCATTTTTAACATTTAATGAGAGCTTAAAATATGTTTTAAAATAAGCATATTTTCGAATGCATATGTATTTCAACGTAATATAGAGAATTGAACCGTAAAGATGTACAATAACATTTCATGCACCAGAAGTCTTAATATTCTAACTCATTTGGTTGTATTTGAAGGTATGCCGGAGACGACTACTACTTCATTATCAACCGCGCTCGCCTGGAAGACCGAGGAGAGTACATCATCCGTGCAGAGAACCACTACGGCTTCCGCGAGGAAGTTGTCTTCCTCAACGTACAACGTAAGTTCCACACCGGTACTGCGATTGTTTATTACAAGATTCGTTATTGAAATCCGTTCTATTCCATTTAAATTTTCAATGGTCGTGCCCACAGTGGCATTTATATAGTCCCATAAACTCTCTTAAAGACTTTTCAAACACGTTTATACTAACTGTCCACTGTCTCTTTTCAGCCATCCCCAAGATGCCCACAATGCCGCGCCTGTCCGACGAGCCCAGGAGGCGCGAGGCCCTGCCCTACACCTTCTGGCAGGAAGACAGCGAGGCCGCACCTAGCTTCACCTTCCTGCTGCGTCCCAGAGTCATGCAAGCTCGCGATACCTGCAAACTGCTGTGCTGCTTGAGCGGCAAGCCTGCACCCACTGTCAAGTGGTAAGTGATCTCCCTAATATCTGTACACTCATTTTAACAAGAAACTCCTGGCTAATCATGAGGTGGGAGCATAAATTGAAATCTAGTGGTATGTTGGCGACTTCTATGGGTCGCAATGGGAAATCAAGGCAGTAATAATGATGACTCAT
Source organism: Halesus radiatus (assembly GCA_022606495.2). Classification (NCBI taxonomy): domain Eukaryota; kingdom Metazoa; phylum Arthropoda; class Insecta; order Trichoptera; family Limnephilidae; genus Halesus; species Halesus radiatus. Next base: position 17,091 of record JAHDVE020010207.1, read on the forward strand.
CTAGATCATAGTTGCTATTTCTAAGAAGTGACCTCAGTCTAGCTGAACTTCCTATAGCTTGTTCTATTTCACCTATTACCCATTTCTTTGAGGTATATCAAATCAAATAGGACGCACAAGCAATTGTCAATAGCTTCACGCTAGTTGGTATCTGCAGACTATGAATTGGTTAACTTAACTCTGTCTTTAATGAAACGCCATTTAGCCAAAATATGTGCAACATCGTTTTTGTGGATATGTGGACATCAAAGCATGCAAATCATTGAATCATCAATTGATTACTATTGATCATGTATGAAGAACTTCATGACTTCTCATTGTCATTTGTTGAACTCAGTGAATTGATAGAATCTGTTCTGTTTTCCCCAGGTACAAGGACAGACGCGAGCTCTCAAAGCACGAGTACAGCATCACGCACTCTGACGGAGTGGTGACGCTGGAGATAGTCGACTGCAAGCCAGAGGACAGCGGCAAGTACAGTTGCATCGCCACCAACAAGCATGGAAACGATGAGACCAGCTGCGTCGTCATCGTTGAAGGTAAGTCTCTTTTGCACACGCATACTCCCCCTCAGATATATTTTTCACGTTAATGTCACTTCTACCAACTTCTTGTTACCGGGTGTCTAGTTTTCCTTCCAAAAAGAATGGATATATATTTTTTAATTAGAAACATGAACAAAGTATTGACATAAAAGCACAAAACAAAAAGAAATCATGTAATCGGCGTATAGATACATAAATATGTATATTATGTTAAAGTTCTACACTAAACTCAAGAGCCAGCTCTCTTGTAACATGTTATTCTGTAATGCCATTTTATTTTTATTATTTCAACAAAATTGTAATAATTTTAAAATTAAAAAAACAAAACAAATTTTATGAATATGCATCCTTTTGAAAGTGTTTGGATTTGGGCCGAACTGCAGTTTTGGTGAAATAAATCTGCATTGAAGCGTAGGCTTATGTAAATATTCATGATTTCGAGATATGATATCTTATGATAGATAGGAATGCTGTCAGCCCTGTGCATTTTCTGTACAATGAGAACCACGAACCGCCACTAATTTTATTACAAATTCGATATTTCAGTCCCTTCACCATCATTTTACTCTCAATAACAACATCCCCCTTTCCTGTTTACTCAACCTAACTATAATTACTTTGTCGATTCCAGGCGAGATAGTATCAGAGGCTCAGGCTGAGCTAGCACACAAGTTCCTGTACTCGGGCGACCGCAAGTACATCGAGCAACCTCTGAAACCCGCGCCGCCTCCGATCGTGACCAAGACCAAGGTGACGGTGGACCCCAAGCCCAGCGCCGCCAAGGCCAGTCTACAGCCGCAGCCGACCAACGCCAAGAAGTACGGCGCCAAGAATCTGGACACAGACTCACCCAGCAGGTCCAGGAGCGCCACCAAAGAACTTATCCGTGAGTTACTTTTTACCATTCAATATCATTACTCAGGTTCAGGGAAAGCTGCTGCAAACCCTTCCTTTGCTAATCAATCAACCCACTTGTTGCAATTCAACCACGTGGAAAATGTTCCAAAGTTTCCTCTATTTATCTGAGTTGGTCGATTTTTTTTTATTTAGTTTCAATACATTTTTTTTTTCATTTGTTTAATAAAAATTTACAAAGCTGATAAGACAATTTGTAATGTTTTTCTTAGTCCTTGTGCTGAGGCGGGCTAAGTTTTATTTAAAAATTGATTATTAAGCTCCTACCAAGTTCTTTTCAAGATTCTGAATAACTCCTCTTCTTTGATTTCTTTGAGCCAAATTTTAATTTGATTTTTGAAAACAAATGCTTTTTCGGTTTTTTTTTATGGCCGGTGAAAGTGAATTACATAGCTTAGTGGAGAAATATTTATAATTCCTTCGTTCAAAAGCATTTATAAATTAGAAATATTCATAACGTCATTCGGTTTTTTGATCTTTAGAAATGTTTGATTAAAACATTCTTAGCAATAGATATTTTGGATGTTAGGTACTGCAAAAGATTTGAAAATTTCTTTTGTTGGCGTTCTTATGGGGACTTTTAAGATGGTCTTTATAATACCCTTTTGGGTTTTAGACAATTGTTTCATATGGGTTAGTGGTTGCCGATCCCCATATTCTAATATTCGAATCGGGAGCGGAATAGAAGATAGTAAACTTTGATTTTGACATCATAAATATCTAATGTTTTTAAAAACATATTTTTATTTTGTAAGTTTCCTTGTAATGCCATTTATCTGAGTATCTCCCGAAGATTTCCATCCATTTCTATGCAAAGATATTTTATACTTTCTGTATTTTTAATAAGTGGGCAAGAACATTGTGAAAAATTGCTTTGGCGTCCATTAATTAACATCTAATGTTTGTTTGTTTGCAGTCCCTCCTGATGATTCCACCATGTGCAAGCCGGAGTTCGCACGTGCCCTGCCACCCACTACCAACGTGCGTGACGGCGCGCCGCTGCTCCTCAGCTGCTCTGTCCGTGGAGACCCCGAGCCTCAAGTTCAGTGGCTCAAGGGAACCAAGGTCAGTCATAGCCACACTTATACATTCCATTATAGTCTGATCTTCTTTATGCCAAACACCAAGAGAATGATATTTAGTTGTAAGAGTCCTTCATTTGAGAGTTGCAAGTCTCTTAGAAGATATTTTCGTAATTTAGTAATCATTGTATTTGCCTTCAGGTTCTGGCATCTTCAGAGATAATGGACCTGAAGTACAAGAACGGTGTGGCCAGCCTAGCCATCAACGAGGTGTTCCCGGAGGACGAGGGAGAGTACATCTGCCGCGCCAAGAACAGCGTGGGCACCGCCGACTCCACATGCAAAGTGGCCATCAAGCGTGAGTTCTAACTATCTAACTTTCCTGTTTACTATTATTTGGCTTTTTTACATTAACTACACACAACTTCATCTTTAGGGGAGGGTATTTTTAAGGAAAGTAAGTAGATCCAGAAGTTCTGGGAAGGAAAAGTATGACGAGTGGGTAGAAATCTGGGGGTCAGTGTGTCCAGAAGCGACCGACGATTGAATCTATGCCTCCCACTTCTATGAAAGGCGATGGGTCGAGAGAGTCCAGCTCTCCCTCAAGCGGCCTTTCCTGATCCAGCCCACCATGCAGCAGGTGGGCAGACCCATCCGCTGCCAAGACCTGGAAAACCTTACCCCCATGAAACCGGGCATCCCTGCTAGGTCACCAAACGTAGCGAACTACTTAGGGTAACCTATAGCGGAGGTGTTGGTTATCCGATGAATGGTTCCCCGGGCAGCCCTACCAAAATGCAAAAAAGTAAGGGTTTCTCTTACATGGCCCAGCATCAATTCAGTGTTTAAAAACCTTTCTAGATTTATTAACAAATAAATGTTTTTTGTACAAACACATACCCCAATAAAAAAATCTTTTGAAGGATTTTCAAGGAATCGAATAAAAAAGTGAAAACTAACCTTACATACGAGTACAAGAGAGTTCCAATAAAGTTCCAATTTCACTTTTCAATGAACGGAGAAAATTAAAATTCATTGTGCATATTTATTTTATGGTATTATTAACAGATCCTTCAGTTAGATTCTTATTTACCTAATGTCTTAATGTTTTCCATCTCCAGCCATGGAAACTGGAGCCCACGGCAAGGGACTAATGGACCGCCCGCCCAGGATAGTGTCCCACGTCCAGTCACAGATCGTCAAGGATGGAGAAGCCATCACCTTATCCTGCAGGTCAGTTCAACTCCATACTCAGCTTCAACAACGAAAATTGCCAGATGAAAGCCACAGACAGATCAACGGTGTCGGACTTAACCTCACTTTGCAAGCAAGCTACCCTTATGAAAGTCTGGTGGGTTTGCTCGCAGACTTATACATAGCGCATGTGGTCTGTGGGTTGAGTCTAACTAAAAGGGACCTATGATCAACAGTTTTAACTAGGCAAAGACTTACATTTGACAGGACTTAAAACTCAACTCCGGAGCTTAGCACTTGTGTTTCCTCTTTCTTCTTGGAATTCAATACCCGTGTTATCTCCGTTATTTCCTTGAAAGAAACTACCCCATAGGCCCTGAGATGGTCCCCCCCCCCACTGACCTTTAAAGATGTGATGGCCCGCCCTTCCTTCGTTTATGATTTAATTTAGCAATAGACCTCCGTTCGCGCCACCGGTTTAAGATGACTCCTCTACTGCTGCCTTAAATTTTCCTAACTAATGTGATCGGAAAACCCTTTGTAGTTTTCCTTTCAATTTGAGGTTTTTCTCCTCCTTGGCCAGCGTGTAACGTCTAGCCCTATGCTAACATTCGAGTGTTTCCGATTTTCTTAATTTTCACGGTAATTTTTGCACTCCAATGTGGTCAATTTCCCAAGCTTTTCCGGAGTATACGTTGTGTTCTGATTTTTGGTTCAGACTATTGGAAAAACAAGGTCTTATTTTTTTGTGGTAACCCCTATTCTTTGTAGCGTAGGCAGACTCTCGCATACCATTGACAGAATTCATATTCCTAACATTCCTATCTTAGATTTTAATGTTCTGAACTCTCTATTTTTATTCTACCATGCAATCTACGTTAATTTCCTATGGGAAGACTAGCATTTTCCTAACTTTACCCCTAAATTTTCTATTTTCTTTCTATCGTGAGTTTTAATGGGAAAACTTAGCTTCTAGGCTATACTAATTGCACTATTCCTGATCTATATAATACGACGTAGTTTCAATTTTAAATTTGGTATACATAAATGTAATGATCACAGTATTATCGCCTTTCCTCATCGTACTAAGTGTTATTCTACATGGGTTAGTTTCAATGAATTTCATGGTTAAAAGGTACAGTTTTACTTGTTTTGGCGCCATCTCCATCCTCTCCTAAATTTGGGAAAATTACATGATTAGGTTTTAGTTTTCACAGCTTTTGTTATGACGAGTGATCGAATACGGCTTGTTTCGCTGCAATGAATTCGGCTCCAGACCTACCCCTAAAGTACTCAGATGACCACGTTTCCGGTCAGTAACTCTCTCCACACAGACGTACAGCCTGACCAAACGGTATACGTAACCTCTTCTTTTAGTTCGTGCGCTATTGGTCATCCCCTGTACCGCGACGGAAAGAGCACCTCCCTTATCCATGGGTCCGAGACCCTCCGAATTCCAGTCCTCCCAACAGTTACATTTAAAGGAGATCAAACCGGTTCCGTCCCCTCGTCAAACAGCATTAGATACTTGCGATTTTTTTGCAAAGTCCGGGTTGAAAGGCCGTCCTCCGCATCAAAAGTTCAGAGATAACCACGCTTAAATCAGCAATTATTTCTGCCCAATCGATAGGTACAAATTATAAATATATGTAAACAATACGAGTTTTTATAATCCACAATACTCCAGTTTTCCCAGAAAATTGTGGATCTGACATCTCCAACACAGGTCGTGAATCTGCGCCAGATATTCAGATATATTACATATCAAAATACATGAAAGTGATAATACAATATATATAATAGATTACTATTGGTTTGGTTGACAGGTTGGTTTAATGAGACCCTGCTATCTCATGTAGTTTGAATTTAACTGTAGATTGATTTTTTTGTTTGGAGAAAAGGTAGGACTCCAAAAAGCCCAAAATTTGCAAGGCCTGAACCTTGAAAACCTAAGTCGAAGATAAAATTAATTTTATAACATAACTTGGGAACGTATTGTCGACGAATGATTATGCTTATTTTGACATTTCTAGTAATGTGGGTTTTTGTTTGTTCTGTTGAATTCATCAATATGTTCGAACGGGTGTGGAGCGCCTTTGAATTGAATCTTTCCATGAAAATGGCGCTATAAAAATATGTATGTACGCAAACTACAAATACGTGATTTCTAAAAGATGATAGTTCATCGCAAAAGATGATAGTTATTTTTCAATTAAATGTCGACGTTTGTTAAAGTACTTATTCTTCGTAAGATGTACTGAAATTCGAATATATACATACTTAAACGTATCTACATACTTCGATAAAAGAGGGTGTGGTTTGGAATGTTGACCTAGTTTTAATAACAGTCGAGGATGTGTGTCATTGAGATATGCGACAGTTATTAAGTGTCAGAGACCCCCGTCAGGAAGCATAACAATTAGGATTCATTGGTTTGTTTTAGAATGATAACGATCTTTGAATTAATAAAAATCGTTTGGGTTGTTGGTAATTTTAGTAACGTTAGTTTTGAATTTATATGTTAGGAAAATATATATATTAATAAAATAAATTGTTTTTATAGGAGATATACATAAATATAATAATTGGTTTTATATATATACATATTAAACATTGTATATACCTAAACATAAAATAAATAACGGCCATATAGATTTGATAGATACATTATACGCTTTATACATACATATATACCCATACACACATACATACTCTTAGTAAAGGCCAAGTTTTTAGCCGAAGTTATTTCACTATACACCTAGGAAAATACACACGTACATCGGGAAGCGGTCAGCGAATAAACTGTCTCTCATGTCCCTTCGTCTCGCAGAAAAACAGGTAGGGAAGCCCATGGACAATTATCGTTCCCTCCTATCATACCCTACTGTGAAAATGCCTCCTTTGTCATTGAATATCGTCAAAGATAGGCATCGATCCATGACACCTCGGAATGCGAGTCCCCTCAAACACCCTAAATGTCGACGCTTCTGGGAAAATAACTCACCAACGTCAGGATGGTAGGAAACCAGGTCCACCCTCTGGAAGCGACGGATATCCTCAACATTCAACAAGTCTGGTTCTTTGTCCACGAGGGATAATTAGGTGAAGCCAGACTGGTATTTCGTTCCCTTCTCCCGTCCTCCACGTGATAGAGAGCTTCAGACGATTTCACTCGTTTAACCCCTTAGCCAACGCACACGGGATCCAAAGTGAAAGTCAATAAGATGTTCTGAAGTTGTTGTTTATGAGTCAACTCAATAAAAGACAATTATACAGGTAGGTATCTACCGGAAATTTTTATAAATACTTAAATGTATTTATGAAAAAAAATAGGTATTTTTGAATATTTAAAAGTCAAGTGCTGGTAATGAGTGAGACAATTGAATTATCTATAGTACTAGTTTAATTATAATTCAATGCGAAAGGAAAGGTTTATCGTAAAATATCTTATGAAGGAAGATGTACCCGCTGGGTATCATAAAATGTATTTGAACTCAAATATTTGATTAGAACGGCTTTGATCAAGTATACAAAACATTCACTCATGATAGATAACGGTCGTATAGTACTGACCTATATATTAAACAGTAAATATAAATATATTTTTATACATATTTACATATACACACATACAATACATGTACTTATAAGTCATTAGAAATATAATTCATATCTCCATCCTCGCCTTCCCCGGGTAATCTGAAAACTTGTATATTAAATTGACTCACCTGAATTCCGACAAATTCATAATTTTTCCAGACGGGTTATACACGCCAATATGAAGATTCAGAAAATATTGAACTTCCCTGCCTGGAATGTTTAATCTAAGTTAGAAATATTTACTTAATAACAATCTAGCGTTACCTAATTTCAATTCGTGATCTACCGATTTGTACTATTTCTTCAAATTTAATGATCTCTAAATCCAAATATTATTAGATAATATTTAATTTTTGTTGTTTTATTTTCCTATTTTATTCTTTGTACTCACGTAATTCTCTTTACTAACTATTAATTAAATCCGTAAACCGAACGCTTGGTAATATTTTAGAGCTTTATTATTTTTCTTTGACGAAATTAATCCCACGCTAGGTATTAAAAATGAATTATATGAAACTAAGACTCAGCCGTTTTTAAACTTTCACTAAATTATTTTAAACGCAATTATATTTAATTTTTCTTAAACTCGTAATAAATTCAGTTCAACACAAAATATGAATTAAATCACATTTCATTTAAACAATTTTAATTAATTCACAGAAGCAATTTTAAAAAATCTTTAAACAAATAACTTCATTAATTTTAGAAATTTTTAATATTTATTAAATTATTATTATGATCACACTGCACTAAAAGTTTTGAGAAAATTAAATCAAATATATTGTTATCAACTTTAATTGCAACTTTTAGAATCTTCAACGTAATTTAAGTATTATTAATTTTTAGGAAATTTCACTATTTATGAAACTATTATTGTATTAGATCAAACTATTTAAGGGAATTTATTTTAATATATTATTAATTTTTATATCACTTCACTTAAGTATAATGAATTTTTAGAAGACTTCGATTCAAACACTTTATTTATTATAAGACGAAATTTTTGAAGTCCAGGAAAAACACTTTTTAATCACTCCGCACGCAATTAACGGCGTATCAACTCGAGACGAACTGTCTTTAAGAAAATTTTAATATTAATTTGAACACAAATATTTTATTTATTTTAAGATGAAATTTTTTTGAAGTCCAGAAAAACACTTTTTAATCACTCCGCACGCAATTAACGACGTATCAACTCGAGACGAACTGCCTTTAAGAAAATTTTAATAAATAAATTATTATTAATTTGAACACAAAATCACTTTATTTATTTTAAGATGAAATTTTTGAAGTCCAGAAAAACCCACTCTTAATAACTTAAATACCGATACGCCCGTAATCAACTATTTCTTCCGACTTATTTCGCGACGAACTCCAATCAACTTCAATTCAAACACTTTATTTATAAACACTTTCGATTATTATAATTTCACTTAAAACCACCAATTTTAATTAATTCACAGAAGTAATTTTTAGTATCAACTTATAGGTATAATGAATTTAAAAACTTCAATATTTTTCAAACTATTATTGAATTAAATCAAACTATTGTTGAATCAATCCAACAACTATTTAAAAGAATTTATTTAAAACTTTATTTAATTGTAAGAAACAAATCAAATGAAACTTCCTAAGTCCAAAAACAAAACAATTATTTAAAATCGGTCAGCACGTGATTAAATATTTCCTCGCCCGACGTATTCCGCGACTAACTCCCCTATTCTCCCGTTACATTTCCTTATATATCTAGCTTAAAATCAAAAGGCCCTAAATGCATTCCATACCTTCATTAAATTATGTTCTCTATTAACTCGTAAACCTATATGTAAGTAACACTAATTTCGAATGTAATTCTTCAATGTAAATATTTAGATAAAACCTGGTCCGCCTTCGCATCTGTCACTTTTCCTCACCCCGGCCAGGATCGAATTTAGTTCATTCCTCTAGATCGCCCTGCTGTTCCTTATTATAGAATTGGAAAATTCGATTCATGTTTTTTTTTCTGAAAATATTATCTATCGCTTATTCTTTGGTCGCCTATGAACTCGGGTATCTCGTAATTATAGCCACTATGTCATTATTGACTTTTATTTAAAGAAGCGCCTTCTTCACATCGTTCAATTTTAGAAATTCCCTTAGTCCCTGGTTGTCTTTATACGCGATATCTTTTTATTTATGAATTTTCCGATGGTAACATGGTTTTTCTCTGATCTAACATGTGAATATTCGATTAACGCATATTTTCGTGCAATTCTCAATTGATCCTAATATTGGTGTAAACACTTTATAATTTCTTCCCCACCTCACCTGCCTGAGTTAATAAATATACCTTTCCAGAATGATTTTTCAATGTGTTGCACTGCTTCTTCCTGGTCTAGCTGTATTACACCTTTTGCATGTACCTGTCGTCTGCTTATACTTTCATCCGGGTCGATTGATATCATCCTTAATTGATTTTTCACTACCTTTAATAATTTTATGTATTAATTTATTGGCGTTTTTACCTGCGATTTACCTACCCCAAACCTGGTAGATATGAGTTCGTTCACTTCTTTCCTGGCCTCCCCCCCTTCTTCCATTTCACTCTAACTCAATATCACATTAGCCTATTGTTTATTATGGGTAATAACCCTTACTTTTGTAAAAAACCGATATAAATCAGAGTTTATCGAAAACTCATTATTTTTTATTACTTTTCCTTAAATAAATATTCCTATCTTCCCTGTATAATCTTAATTGTTTGTTTGTCTCTTTATCACCTGAGTTTCATGTTCATCTGGTCGCTTAAATACACAATTCTTGTCGCCTTGTTTACATTAGTCATTGACAACCTCAAAATTTTACCTAAATGTATCGAACTATATTCAAAGTAGTAGTCCATATATCTCAATATTTCTATTGAATTCCTTCAGTTTAAATTTTATAATTGATTGATACATTTCTCATCTACATTTTCATAATATCTGATGTCCCGAATCTACTCAATTAATACCTTTTATCACCTAAAATCAGTCTAGTTTCACTCCCTTGTAATTATCTACGTTCCTGAAATTAGAAAATTGTACTCCTATTTCACATTAGTCCCGCCTAAATCGCCTCTTAAGTTTGCCGAAGTTTCCATACTGTATAATTCTTGTTTCTTCCCTTTTTCATCTATTGAAGCTATTGTTCTCTGAATTATTTTCTCTAATTCGTTGCATTTCCGCTTAGCCTTACATGACACGCCTTTCTGTCTAAATTATAATGCAACCACACCTTTCCCCGTGCAAGATAAATCATTTCTTTGTAGTTTTTTATTTGTAATTAACATTTTGCGTATTATTTTTACTTTCTGCTTTCACTTTTCGATGGCTATCTATCTCTGCATTATCCATTGTATTCTTTAAAGTTCACGACCTCTCTCGCCCTATTCGCCCTCTGCTGGAATATTTACATTATAGGCCGTCGATCTGAACCCTTTCGATTCACATAAATAATTAATATTTCCTTTGTCCTGTCACCACTAATTATTGTTTATGTAAAACGCTCGTTTGATTGGTAACGTTTTCGTCGATCTGGCCCAATCCTGTGATGTTTATTTATAAGGGGGAACGCCTTCTTCCCACTGCCATCTCGTGGTTTTATGTTGCAACGAGTTTTATGAATCAAAATTATTGGATTATAATTCACTGTAATCAAACTCTCCATAAGTCGATAGATGTCGCCCCCTTAAGCTTTTCTAGCATGAAAGTTATGCATATAAAAAAAAAATATTTTCCAGGGTTCTATTAAAAGAAAATGATGATGGTTAGACCATTACAGCGCTAAGATAAACTACAAATATATCCTATCTAATCTAGTTCAACCTAACCTTTGCTTTAGTTTCTGTTCATTGTGGAACAGTGTATCAACACGAAATATTAAAATAAACCTGTGTTTTCCTGAAATTCATTATTGATTTTTTTGTTATTATGAGAAGTAATGAATTAATTGTTTTGTTGTTTTGCAGAATTGTTGGAGCTGAGAGATTCGACGTAATCTGGTTACACAATAACAAGGAGATCAAACCGTCCAAGGACTTCCAATACTCCAGCGAGGCCAATATCCACAAACTGCAGATCGCCGAGATCTTCCCTGAAGATGCCGGTGAGTTTCACTACAACTTCTTACCATAGTTCGTCAGTATTCTTTAAAGTCTTACTTCTTGTATAACATATCTTGTCATGCTTTTTTTAATATTTAATGTGTTGTGTTCCTAGGCGTGTACACATGCGAGGCGTTCAACGACTGCGGCGAGTCATTCTCGTCATGCTCGTTGGCCGTTGTGGTGCCCGGAGAAGAAGTCCGCTCGCCCCACTTCACCGGCTTCCCTGCCTCCGTCACCGTGGCGCCAGGGGAAGCCGCCTCCTTCCAAGCCGAGACTGACAAGGTAATTATGGATGCTCTCAGCTATATAATACACAACAGGTTTCTCAAGACACGCCGCCCTGAAAATCCTGCGGGAAAGTAAAGAGCCGTAACCTCATGGAATCTTACACAGGTTTCTGGCAATCCTTCTATTCCACAATAGACGAATATCAATATTTGAAACATTTCGATAAACTTATTCATAATATCTCTGATGTATTTAAAATCAGTCATTCAACCTATTCCTATTCATATGGGAGACCGGTCCAACCCAACCATTCCCGCCCTATAATTATCACATCAGTTCTCCCCAATACCTCGGATTCTGGAGTAACCGCTCGTGCGGTGATCTTCTCTTGTTTGTGACACATGTTTGGGGATACTTTTTTTGGTGAAACAAATGACTTTTCTCAATCCGTGTATTGACTTTTGGTTTACTTTCCAGCCACCCGTACAGCTCCAGTGGCTGAAGGACGGCAAGGCCATCGACGAGAAGTCCGCTCACTACAACTTCACAATGGAGGGAGACAGCAAGTACCGCCTGGAGATCGTCAGCTGCAACCCCGGCGATGCCGGCCAGTACCAGGCCAAGGCTGTAGGCCAGAAGGGAGACACCCTCGCCGCCTTCTCCGTGAACGTCTGCGAGAGCTAAACGACATCCCTGCCAACAACCATCACTAATTCTAATTCCCCAAACAAATACAACGTTGACAAAATACACAATTAACGTTATATTTGACTTAGCACTTCATTATAAAAATTATATTTTGAGCATCTTTGATATTTTGTCACTGTCACAATGTTCACAACGCTTTTTTGTTTCAATATTTCGAAATCGGAATATCGCAAATTTTTAATCTGAAATTTTTTAGCATCTTTGAAATTTCGATAGTTTTCACTGTCGCAATTTCGTTGATGCTTTATCATTTCATTATTTTGAATTTACGATGAAATTATAATTAATTTTTAATGTAATATATTTATATCGAGGTCTTTTTGGTTGAATAATGAAGGTGGTATCAATTTGGTACCTATTTAAAATTAATACGAATTTTTAAATTAAATCGAAATTTGTAAAAATTTAACTATTTTTGAACGCAGAAACGAATCTATGAGGGAATTTGGAGTTAGTCTTAATTAATCTAGTCATGTATTTTATTTGTTTGAATCTATTTATTTTTAATTGAATGTATTCTTTTTTATTCTTTCTCGATTGCGACGACATTATTTATTAATTTTGAAAATGTCGCCGTGGCGGTAAAAAAAACTATTTATTAAATAATTAAAAATTTTGAGTAAACGCTTTTTGTGAGAAAGTCTGCCGCTTTCGTCGACCGGTGAATTTAATTTATTTTTTATTTTGTCTCATCATTAATTTATTTAGGCTTCAATATTATCGTTGCGGTGTTTGGCTTTGAATTTTTACATCTGGCAAACCCCAACTCATTTCTCTATGATAAGTCGCATTAATTTATTAAATCACGCCATTTTCTCTCTAAACATAAAGTCCATTTCATATGATCAAACAAAAACGCATCTCAATTATCAGCATTTCGGAGTAAGGCAAAAAATTATCTAAATATAAACCGCATAAAATAAAAACAGTTTTTAATATCCATGCTTGCTTATGGTTTGCTTCTTGAATTAAAAATAAAGATTAAAATAGATTAAAAACAGTAAAAAAAACACACACCACTTTTTTTACACAAGATTGTCATTTTTGAGTTTTGCAGCAGAAATTTCTCTCATTCAGACAATAATCCTCAATTTACCATCTTTTGTTTGGTTTGTGAGGATTGGAGCACGATTTTGTCATTATTTACCATCGCCACCATGAGGAGGTTGTGCTCCAAGACTCACAAAAGGGAGGAATTTTCGCTGCAATTTGCGAAAAGGCCTCTGCATATTTTTGTCCTTATATCTCCCTTTCCGCCCACTAATAATCTTAAAAAATATTTTTATATATGTTAAATAACTATAAACTTTACTGTGTACATATTATTATTAATTGTATGAAATAAATGGACAAATAATTATTTATGCATTTTAATTATTCATACATTAATGACCCTTAATTTTCTCTCGTATTTATTTTATTTTACTTCTATGCTCGTATATACAGTTTACAGGTGCATAAATGAAACAAGTTCAAGTAGTATATATAATATTCCTAACATAAAACATGATAGTATAGTGTAAAGTAATTAATAAGTAACTGTATGTGTTTGGTTTAGTTGTAATGTTTCGTGAACACCTCACTTGGAGAACACGTCACTAGAAGAACACCTCACTAAGAGAACACCTACCTCACTTTGGCGATGTGTTCGCGAGTTTTAGACATAATAACAATGAAGTGAAAAGGCAAGGGTGTGACATGAACACAACTTATTGAAGCAATTTAGAAGAAATGACCCAATTTCTAACTCATTAATTGATATTTTCATTTGGTTATTTATTTATTTATTATATTGTATGGGCTATATGGGCTCTTACATTTTTTTTGTTTTAAAATTTTTTATTGACACAGGTGCAAAACACATCACAGTAAAACAACTAAATATTTCATTTGTCTCACGAACAAATTCAGGAATAACATAGTGTAAGTACCATTCAAAATAATTAGCTACAGAGGCGAATATTCAAAACACACCTCGCATTCACTGATACTTAAACTTTAGACACATATCTTATTAATTATTGTTGAGGATGTATGCGAGAATCGTTTTTTTGTATTTGTATTCCGTGCAGTTGAACATATCTACTATATCTGAAAAAGTATTACCCTCTGCGTGAAGTCTAGATAATAAAGAATTTTTGAATGACTCAGTTCTGAAATTATTGTTACAATTGAATAAAATTTTCGATCGAGTAGTTCTAGTTGGAATATTAAATTTAATTAAGCTGACTATATCAGCCCTGTCTATAATACCATTAACAGATTTAAAAATAAAATTTAGGTGAGAAACAAATCTTCTATCTGAGAGTTTTAATAATTTTCATTTATCTTTTAAGTAATTGTAATTTATAGTTTCAATAGGTAATCTGAGTTTACAGTTAGCATATCTTAGAAATTTATGTTGAACTTTTTCAATGGAGTCAGAGTGAATTTTATGGTGAGGGGACCATATAGAAGAATTTTGTTCGACTTGAATACGAACTAAGGAAAACAACAATAATTTTTGTGTTGAAATATTCCTGAAGTCTCTGGCGTTTCTAAGAATGAAACCGAACATTTTAAAATCTTTTTTAGTTATTGAATTATGTCTAAGAAAATTAAATTTAGAATCGAAAACAATTCCAAGATAATATCGTTGACAGACGAGAGGGAAATATTATTATATTGAAAGTTGAGAGGATAATTTACTCAAAAAAATCTGATTGTGTGGCATTTACTAAAGTTTAAAAAAAGTTTGTTAAGTTCACACCAATCTTCTAATTTATTTCAATTTAATTGAATGTGAAAACGGTCTTCTATAGCTTTTATTGGTTTGTAGAGTTTTAGATTGTCGGTGAAGAGCAGCGCAATAACATTGGTATCAAATACAGTTATAATATCATTAATAAACAGTAAAAAAAGTACTGGGCCTAAATGTGAACCTTGCGGTACACCACTTGTGGCCACGAATTTGTTTGATAGGTTAGAATCGATTATTACTTGGAATTTTTCATTTACTCTAATAATTTACCTCGTATCCTAATTTGCAAAGTTTATTAAGAAGAATTTTATGGTTTACTTTGTCAAATGCTTTTGAATGTGAAAACAGTCTTCAATAGTTTTTATTGGTTTGAACAGTTTTAAATCGTCGGCGAAGAGCGGCACAATAACATTGTTTTTACTATTACGTCTATTTTATTGGTGTGACCGGATGATTTGGTAACATTGTTCAAACGTGTATCTGTTCGTGGTGATTTTTCAGACTATACTGATCATAAATAATGACAAAGTGAGTGCAGCATGATAGCTCGCTTAGACAGATAAGCCTTTCCTAAGCTTACTAAAAAAAACATCATTGTATTGACTGCTGATAATGTATTTATTTCTTTATTTACGGTCAATGACCTTTTACAGATATTATTTTAAAATGAAGTACATGTACACAAACCATTATTCTAAGAACACATTAAATACAGTGATTATTTGGCAAAAGACGAAGCACAGAGTATGCAGATAGGAAATTACAAGACAAAACATTATAATTAGAGTCCTTCACACATTTAACGTAATATGCATCAATATATTGATAATTTTATTATTAAGTTCTGCAAATACTTTTTTTTATTATTGTGACAGCTGTTCATGTACTATTATTGTGACGACGTTCAAGGCCATTTTCGAATTGTGGTTAGGCCAGATTGAGACGACTTATTTATGTGATTCTATTCATCCCCAACCAACTTCGATTTTTATGGTACCTAAAATGATTTATTACCGGTGATTTTAGGCACCATAAAAATTTTAATTGTCTATGGGTAAATCTATCTCTCTATATATAAAAATGAATGATTGTCTGTCTGTCTGTCCTCAATTTCCTCGAAAATTACTCGACTGGTTTCGCTGAAAATATCACAGTTTGTTTTTATTTGTGCCGGGAAGGTTTAGAGAATAGTTTGAATGATATCCAAAATGTAAAACTGTTGCTATAATCTTTTAAAATTAGTATGAAAAACATTGAACCCGCCATGTTTTTTTTAGGTTAGCCCATACATATATTACTCTGGTTAGCCACAGATTACATATTCAAAGGAAGGTTTGTTCGGTAGAATATTTTCAAAATTGAAAACACAAGTAGGTACCCTACTGAATAACTTTTTTTTATTTTTGGAATGAAATAAGATTTTCAAATTATTGTTTCTTTGTTTAGAAAGATATTTACTTTCGGTGTCAAATCAATTATGGCACCCAAAAGACAAGCAAGAATTCACAACTTCATAACTTTCATAAAAAAAAAAATCCCGAACAAGGCTGGGTACACATCAGCTAGTACCAAGTCATTTCAATGTAGCTTAACCACAGTTCGAAAATGTCCTTCAACACCGAAAGCTGTCACAATAATAAAAAACTTAAATACTTGCAGAACTTAATAATAACGCTATTAAATTTGATTTACATTCATTTTTTAAAATTAAATAGAATTCTACTAATTAAACACAAAAACATTTAATAACTCAATATATTGATTTTTACATGACTCAGCGACATTTTACAGAAGCAACTACTTCACAATACTCATTACCATGAACTAGGAGCATTGAGGTATACAAATAGAATCTACGTTCCTTGCAAAATCAGTGTAAAAAATTGTTCCTGCACGTGAAGTACGAAGGGGGTGAGGCAACTGTCAATGTCGCCTGAATCCTTCCGACCGCGAACAGAGTCACCATGCCGCGAATGGCTGGCTGGTGGCCGCAGGAGCCCGTAGCATTTGAATTACCGGCATGCCTACTTCATTAAGAAAGCCAATTTACACCGATGAAATGTTAAACCATTGCTTTTTCTATCTTTTCCAGAACGACGTGTCATGTAGGCATTTTGCAGTTATCATTGGAGATCCATACCCGGCGAGCGCTTGTAATCGACTGAAGCCCGTGTTATCTCTGTGATGCCAATTAGCCTCATTTCGTTGCCCATATTTCGAAGGTTAATATTTACTCCATTTGTATACCCGATTGACTAGGAGGCTATTTATGGTAGAACATTATTATTTGATAGTTTGTTCGTGTTATCGCAGTGTGACTGGCATTGGCAGTTTCAGAAAAATTTATGGTCACATTTTTTAAATTTTTCAAACATGATGAAATAATTTTTTTTTTTATTTTGGAACAATATTTACTTATTTGTTTAAACAATAAAAAAATGATGATGTTTTGATGCATAAATAGATACACTTAGTTTGTAACTTTTCCAAAGGGGGGGGGGGGTTTCCGGACGTTCTAGCAAAAATTTCACTAATATTATAGAAATATTTTGATTATCAACTATTGCGGTCAACTTGTTTGCTGTCGGGATCTACATATTTAAGGCCTCAGGACTTATCGATGACGGGGAGGGGGTTCAAAAAGGCTCAACGCGTCATGAATAATAACCAGGGGCGGTTCGTGAGATTTTGGTGTACTACATTATTGAACTTAAAAATCTTCAAACGAAAAAAAAAACAAAAAATTTAATCATTTTCAGCTACAACAATATCAATTATGTCATTTTTTTCAATATTACCAGTCTAGCACACTAAAAAGTCACGAACCGCCGCTAATAATATCCATAACCTCAAATCTAAGTATTTCAACATTAAATATATCCATTTTTTTTACTTATTGAAGTTTATAAACCTCATTGTAATATTTAATCATTGAAGACGATAATATTAACACATCCCAAATGAAAACACGAATCCGAAAAACAACAGAAAAATAAAAAAGGTATCAGTCGCATCTGGGGCTCGTGGGCATTGTGCTCGGGAAGAACTTCGCTATCATCATAAGGATTATATCCTTTATTATTATCAAATATTATTATTATCCTTTTTAGTATCAGTAACACCAACACAACAACCTACATTCCGCCTCGGAACATGAATCCCTAGTGAGGAGGACTGTGAATATAAGAAACTATTGTAATGTCCTCATCCTTAACAATGTAACATGATAAATATTAATGTATTTTAAATAGAATTTAATAATAACTAACTAAATAACTAACCATTACGCCGTTTCTCCGTAGGGGTAGGCAGAGAGGACGGACCTCCAAACAACTCGATCTTGGCATACACTCCTTGCTTCATTCACATTCATACAACTCATCATACATTCTCTTCTGTTATTCCGACTTCTGGCATGGACCGATTCGAGTATTTGATTCACTTGATCGTGCCATGTCTTCCTCGGGCGTCCCCGGCTTCTTCTTCCATTCACATTTGCGTCATATATTCTCCTTACACTCCTCTCTTTAAAAAAAAAAAAATCAATAATAATCAAATGTGAAATGAATTTAAGTAATCCAAACTCTACTAATAACCAACAACAGTAAACCAACCTGGTTTCACCGGTTACGGTTCAACTTGGATAGCCTTTAGCCTTATAGTTAATTAGCGCAATAATATGTATCCTAATGTAAACCTACCCAATTGTAATCCATACCTAGTCCATTAACTTTTCCCACGTAACTGTCCGCTGTGATTTCGTTCACTCTGCATTAATTTGCACCCGCAACCCACTGCTATATTCGTATTGTGTTTGTAACTGCTGTGGTATTTATATTGTGTAATCCCGCCGCAGATGAATATCGTCTGTGTTTTTTTATGTTGAACTCATTATTTTATTTATGTGCTCAGTGCATCGACAGCCAAAGAAGAGGCGTGTGGAGAAATAAGAATCAGGGGTAAGTCTTTGGATCCCATCTTACCCTTCCTATTTTACCCCTGCATATTTGAGCAAATCAAATATAATAATGTGAATTTTGATAATGATAATTTATGAACCAGCGCACCCACAACCGTCCAATCGACCGGATGAATGATTGATTAGGGCCATACAACGCTCTCCACCCAGGGAAGTAAGTAACTAACGCGCACAACGTAGATGGCGCAAGGAGTGATCCTGGTCCACATGAGCACCCCCACCATCAGCTGGGTGCAAGCATCCTCGGGCCCCCTGTGCTCGTACACCGGCACCGTGAGGGATTGCCAACCGGCGTATAACTGAAATATATACATCATACTCAGTATCAAACATTCACATACCATCATGACCAACCCGACAAACTGATATTTTTTTTATTTGACCGCATGCAGGACCAATCTTAGGCTAAATTCTCCAATTCCCGTATTTGTGCACAATATAAAGCAAAATTTCACAATATCGACATTCTTTCAAAATATCGAACCGAAGTAATACATACTCGTACGACCACAAATTGATGCACGAGTATAATATGTATCGAGAGCATCTCCTCTCCCGATCCTATCTTCCTCTTCTTCTTCCCCCTTCCTTCTTATTTTGTTTTTTCTAATAAAACATCTATACTTAACCACTTTTAGCACAAGAAACTTTGTTAAACTTCCTTTATATATAAATTTGTATAAAAAGGTGTTTGTTGCTTACAAATAAATAAATGTAAATTCAAAGTCACGGTATTTAAATGATAGTCATCGGGTTGGTTCACAAATTAATGCCAATAATAACGGTGAGTGAATAGTTAAAGTATCTCGGAGTAGTAATTGATGAAAATCTTAGATGAGGCCTACCAAAGACATTACGGAAAAACTCTACTACACATTACTTCATTCTCGAAAATGTAATTATTGGATGGGGATCTGCGACTTAAAATGTTTTTTTTTTATTAAAAAACCTTTGTAACTTTTTTCTACTTATTTATTTTCGACTGGACCGGTTTCACCCTATCTCGGGCATCGTCAGACTGGCACAATTAAAACTAAATCTATGGTATATATAGAATCGATGTCAGGAGTGAGATGTGAGTCCCCATGCTTTCTAATATTGTTTTTATTCATGACTTGAAATTTGTTTTAATGCTGACGGTACTGTTTATTATTATGTTTTCAAAAACTACTTTCTGGTTGGTTTATTACCCTCTGGAAGACGGATTACATTGTGTTTGTTTACTGAATCTATGGATTTTAAAAAAATTATATAAAGTCGCTCATGTCATTTTTTTAAATTTTAACAGATGGTTATTTCTGGTTTTGTTTTTTTTTCTGTGATTTCCGTTTTGTTTGCTAAAATGAATTTTATAGCAGTTTTTGTCCTGTAATTACATGAACTACGGGTAACCAGGTACATTTTAATGGGTTTTTAAAATATTTTATTATGTTATGATAGGCACACATCGGGGTAATATTCTTCTTAGAGGTTCACCTTGGATGTCTGCCACAAAATTCCCGGTTACATTTTACCCTGGTATTTTATTATGTGTTTCCTATTTACATTCTTATGTTAGAGACTATTAATGCATACCAGTAAGGTAATATAATGCAACTTCTATGCATACACAAACTAAATACAATTAAAAAAGGAATCATAAAGACCATGCTTAAAGTACAGATAAGAACGCTTTCAATAGAAATTTTCAAAAATGTTGACCTACCAAATATACTGAAAACAATACCTCAAAAATGTACTATTAAAACTTTTCAAAAATACGGAACCCCCCACTAGAGCACATATTCACGACACCAGATGGAATCAAAATTATATTAAAAACATTCCTGTTATAAAACCACTTTCAGACAAATAAACTACATATATTTTGCAACAAAACCCCACAACAGCATATAGAAAAGTTTAATGAGTACAAGTCAAGAATTTAAATCTGACTGGAAGAGATCAATGAAACAACCTTAAAAACAGCACTAAAACGACATAGAAGACGCACCTAATTACATGACATCAAAGTGAATAACCCTAGTCCGCCTCAGCACAGGACACCTTAATGAGAAGGAATAAGAAAAAACACTAAAAGATCAAATGACTTACAAAATATAATAATTAGTTTACCAAAATGTTTATACTTAAACTTACATTTTGTATTTTCAGAAGCTTATTTACCTAAAAATAAATAAAATAATAAAAGGTTTATCCTATAGCTACTTACGAAACACGAGTACCCTGGCCTGAGAGCAATGCACATGTGTTGATCGTCCTTCACGTCATCAGGCATTTCATATATGCCGGAAGGGGACATTCTGCCACACTCCTGTAGAGGCAAGATATCTACTGGTACGCGTTGAGTTCCGTTCTGTGGAAACCAAGGAATAATAACAGCGTAAACATGCAGGAGGTCCAAAATTAACATGCACGGAGGATTTTATTTTTTCTCTTTTAAATCCCACATATGTAACATTGTCTCCCGGGTTAACAAATTGCTAGGCTTGGTTCTCGGTAATGCAAGATCATTTATTAATGAAATCGCAAAGCGAACAGCATATGAAGCACTCGTTTGCAGCATCTTCTGTAGTACAGTTCCATTATCTGACCTCCTTCAGAACAGAATCATATTCTCAAAACAGAAAGAGCTCAAAAGAGGTTTATGCTTTACAGAAAATATATTTTTTATCCATTCCTATATTGATTTCAACACAGAAGCCTGTCGAAAAATGTTTTTTTATTTAGTTAATCTCTGGAACTATATGTAATCCACCCATGTTGAAAGAGATAAACTTATTAGTTCCCTACAAGTTTACTCGTGGGAGATCCCATCTCTTTTATGCTCCCAAAGCGAGAACTTCTGTTTACCAAAACACACTAATCAGCAGAGTGACTCAACTGCTCAACGATGCTGCATTGACCGTTGACATTTTCAATTACACTTACAGACATTTTTGCGACTATCTTTTGACACATGTTACAAAATAGTTATTAAACTGCCCCCGTGACTTTTTATACTTTCCCTATTAACCCTTCACTTCTTGATTGTTTGATACAGATTATCGTCTTTGGATTATCATTAATACACAAATGTTTACTTACTTGCACTGTTTGTTATTCCTAATACTTGTCTATCTAATACTATGTACATTGTTTAAATCATTAATATACAAATGTTTACTTACTTGCACTGTTTGTTATTCCTAATACTTGTCTATCTAATACTATGTACATTGTTTAAATCATTAATATACAAATGTTTACTTACTTGCACTGTTTTTTATTCTTAATACTTGTCTATCTAATACTATGTACATTGTTTAAATCATTAATATACAAATGTTTACTTACTTGCACTGTTTGTTATTCCTAATACTAGTCTATCTAATACTATGTATATTCTTTAAATCATTTCTCTTTTACTGTAATGTATTTTAATCTCTGTAATATATTAGTATACAACTGTTTTATGGAAACAATGAAAAAATAAATTAATTACAATTAGGTGAACACGAATAATATGAAGCATTTAAACAATATTGATTAAAAATTAGCCCTACGATGGCAACAATGACATATTTTACATACGGCGTAATGAGCTATTCGACATTATTTCAAATTTAAGACTTGCCAATATTATCCTCGATTAATTCCCACATTATTGGCTGCTATCTTTTTGTACGATTGCAAAGTTCTCCCTGAATGTATTTGCAATCTAAATAGTGCTCGGATATACCTCTCCAATTTTTGTTTATCTCGGGCATCTATAGACTTTTCTGCAAGCCTAGAAAGATATTCAATCGCAAATATATTCAGGTAAATCTTTGCTATCATACGAAAATATATAGTTTAGTCTAGAATACACAACCTCAAAACTTAACTCCAAACCATCCGTAACCATACCCCCTGAAACGCGTGCCGGGTGCAAGATAGCTAGTTAATTCTAAAACTCACCACAGAAAAATCGGCAGTGAAAGTGAGGCCTCCCAAATGGTCCTGGGATAGGGGGCCCCCCGGGTGGAGGCATACCGGTAAAATGCTACTGCTAAAGGTCACCCTGAAATGATAAGTTACTCAATAATTGATAATTGATGATTGATTATTGATTATTAATTATTGATTATTGATTATTGATTATTGATTATTGATAATTGCCTATTGATTATTGACCATTGACCATTGACCATTGACCATTGACCATTGACCATTGACCATTGACCATTGACCATTGACCATTGACCATTGACTATTGACGAGAAGTTTCCCTCATCAAGTATACTTAATTTAATTTAATTTTGTTGTGTCTTTATTAATTTTTTTAACAATGACACCACAAATTACTTTTACATTTATTGAAAATAATTGATAATTACGGCCTGTTTGTCTCCAAAAGCACGATATCAAAACTTTGGCTATAGGGGGAGTACATGGGCTGCTGTACACTTTTGGCAATGGTGAACACCTCGTCGGAGTCGAAACTGAGATTGTTGTTCCATTCCAAATCTTGTACCTCAAACCTGTAACAAATCATTTGGTTAAGGTAAACAAATAATAATAGCAGTAACTAATCTAAGGGTTAGTAAAACTAATAATATACGTATATATAATCTACCAAATGCAAATTAATTATGAAAAGTAAGTAAATAAATAATATAAAATTCGTTTTTATTTTTAAAAAAAATTTAAATACTTCACGGTTTGTAGACATTTGTCCTTTGCACAAAACTTGTTGGGTTCTCAACAAAAAACATTGTAAAAATGTCACAATTTCTTATCCCCTTATTTTAGGTAACATTTCTGTTGACAAGCTATACGATATATGTATATAACTCTTATATAACTCTCTCCTATAATTCTTCTATTTTATCCCCACTTTTATATTCACCCTGAGGCTGTTGATAAAATATTGCATAACTTTCCATATACAAAATGTATAATACAATTAAAGTTTGTCTTAATATCAACACCTACACCAATAACTGTATTCTATGTATGTTGATTTAATTACCATGCCTTTGTTTTATTCATTGGTATTTATACTTTAATTTTTTACAATACTTCATATTTCTGCAAGATGTCATACTTATATTTTTACATGTTTTTATACTTATATTTTTACAAGTTATCATACTTTATATTTCAACATGCTATTATACTTTATATTTATCCAACTTGTCATACTTTATATTTTTTAGAGTTTCTATACTTTATATGTTTATGAGCTTCTTTACTTTACATTTTTCTAACTTGCCATACTTTATATTTTTAAGAGTTTCTATACTTTATATGTTTATAAGCTTATTTACTTTACATTTTTCCAACTTGCCATACTTTATATTTTTAAGAGTTTCTATACTTTATATGTTTATAAGCTTCTTTACTTTACATTTTTCCAACTTGCCATACTTCATATTTTTATAAGTTTATGTACTTTTCATTTTTCCAACTTGTCATACTTTATATTTTTAAGAGTTTCTATACTTTATATGTTTATAAGTTTATGTACTTTTCATTTTTCCAACTTGTCATACTTTATATTTTTAAGAGTTTCTATACTTTATATGTTTATAAGCTTCGTTACTTTACATTTTTCCAACTTGCCATACTTCATATTTTTATAAGTTTATGTACTTTTCATTTTTACAACTTGTCATACTTTATATTTTTAAGAGTTTCTATACTTTATATGTTTATAAGCTTCGTTACTTTACAATTTTCCAACTTGCCATACTTCATATTTTTATAAGTTTATGTACTTTTCATTTTTCCAACTTGTCATACTTTATATTTTTAAGAGTTTCTATACTTTATATGTTTATAAGCTTCGTTACTTTACATTTTTCCAACTTGCCATACTTCATATTTTTATAAGTTTATGTACTTTTCATTTTTCCAACTTGTCATACTTTATATTTTTAAGAGTTTCTATACTTTATATGTTTATAAGCTTCGTTACTTTACATTTTTCCAACTTGCCATACTTCATATTTTTATAAGTTTATGTACTTTTCATTTTTCCAACTTGTCATACTTTATATTTTTAAGAGTTTCTATACTTTATATGTTTATAAGATTCGTTACTTTACATTTTTCCAACTTGCCATACTTCATATTTTTTATAAGTTTGTATTGCTTTTCATTTTTCCAACTTATCATGCTTTATATTTTTAAGAGTTTCTATACTTTATATGTTTATAAAGCTTCGTTGCTTTACATTTTTCAACTTGCTTCATATTTTATAAGTTTATGTACTTTCATTTTTCCAACTTGTCATACTTTATATTTTTAAGAGTTTCTATACTTTATATGTTTATAAGCTTCGTTACTTTACATTTTTCCAACTTGCCATACTTCATATTTTTATAAGTTTATGTACTTTTCATTTTTCCAACTTGTCATACTTTATATTTTTAAGAGTTTCTATACTTTATATGTTTATAAGCTTCGTTACTTTACATTTTTCCAACTTGCCATACTTCATATTTTTATAAGTTTATGTACTTTTCATTTTTCCAACTTGTCATACTTTATATTTTTAAGAGTTTCTATACTTTATATGTTTATAAGCTTCGTTACTTTACATTTTTCCAACTTGCCATACTTCATATTTTTATAAGTTTATGTACTTTTCATTTTTCCAACTTGTCATACTTTATATTTTTAAGAGTTTCTATACTTTATATGTTTATAAGCTTCGTTACTTTACATTTTTCCAACTTGCCATACTTCATATTTTTATAAGTTTATGTACTTTTCATTTTTCCAACTTGTCATACTTTATATTTTTAAGAGTTTCTATACTTTATATGTTTATAAGCTTCGTTACTTTACATTTTTCCAACTTGCCATACTTTATATTTTTAAGAGTTTCTATACTTTATATGTTTATAAGCTTCTTTACTTTACATTTTTCCAACTTGCCATACTTCATATTTTTATAAGTTTATGTACTTTTCATTTTTCCAACTTGTCATACTTTATATTTTTTTATACTTTTAATGCTCTATACATTTTTACACTTTTTCCTATTTCCACTTTATACTTTACACATCTTTATAGGTACTGTATTTATTTTTACACTTTTTAATTGATTATTTTTAATTAGCTAAACCTGTATTTGCTGTTTCTTGTTATTGTTGTATTTTCACTTTTCTTATATTTATGTTCGTATACTTAAATAAATTGATAATTTTAAGTAATTACAAACTTAAACATGAAAATGAAAGCATAAATCTCAATAACTCAATGAAAGAACTCAGTTTATACCACCAATTTAATAATAGACATTCTTGTTTTGCCTGTGTCACTCTATCAATCCATCACACAAGTAAAAAAAGATTGTCACACATAAGACTATACAGAGTGTAACAGCACGTACCGAGAAAGTTCAAAAAGTAATTACTGATCATATTTGGAGTAAAAAATTGTTTAGTAATTTAGTCGCTAGTCACTCAGTCGAGTAATCACCCAACCCCCCACCCCCACCCTAACTGTCTAATACCTACTGTTTTTGTTTATTTTTTATTAGAAGAAAGGTCTCCGGAGGCTAAAATCCCATCTACATTTTTATTCCAAATATGCTCATAAATCCCTGGTTCGATGATAGATGCTCCCGTACACGGCACTTTTTCATTGATATCGCTTTATGGTATAGCTGTATAAATACGAGTCTTAAAAATAATCTTTACTTGATTCTGATTAGGCAAAGATTATTATTCTTCTTCGTCGTATGGTGGAGGAGATTTGGTGGAAGTCATAGTGGGATACTGAGGTTATTCAGCCAGTCGACCGCATTGGGAGTCACTTCATTCAACATAGATACGTCACAGGGAAACTGTGAAGGGGACATTCTTCTATGATGTGTTCTGTTGTTTGAATATGTCCGCATTCACACAGTTCGGAATCCATTAAGACCCATTTATTGATCATATATACACAACGACTGTGATGTGGATTAATGAGGTCCACATCTTCCGAGGAAGAGAGACCCCTGGCAATTTAATAGTGGGGTCTAGATCAAGTTGCTTGTTTTTCACATTGAGTTATAGAAGCAGTCTTTTGCCTTCACTTCAAAAGGGTTTCTTGGACATCAGGCATTTGGCCGGGAGGTTTGCAAGGTCTTCTTGAAGGGAAATGTTACTATTCACAGCTCTTTTTGTATTCCCTGAGTCTTCCAGCGGGTGGTACGATGTTCGAAAGGACAGGGAGCCAATGTAGTGGGGCGGAGGGAACTGTTCCACTCAACGTGGGCATAGCAGTATTTAGTTGCACATCGATCTTCTGTGTACGTGTACTTCTAGCCCACACTAGAACCCAATATTTCGCTACCAAGTAAATCAAGGTGATCATAGCTGTTCATAGGGTGTTTGGGTCGGAACCCCAGCTAGTTCAAGCTAGTTTTATTAAGATATTTATGCAAGTCTTGGTCTTCTTGATAACATTTTCCAGGTGGAAGGTATACGTCAGGCTTCTATCCAGTGGTTACGCCAAGATACCGAGGACTACTTTCATAAGCAATGGTACCTCCTCCAAACTGTAGACTAATCGTAGCACTTGCACTCGAGTTGATTAGGTGGAAAGCAGCTCCGATTGTTTTTGTTACATTCCACGACAGTTAGGTCGGAATTTAGGTCATTTTCAGATTCAAAAGATTTATGCTAGACTATTATAGCAATATCATCTGCATAAATAAATCCCCCTTGTTTCTGGAAGGTCCGCTATATACAAATTGAAAGAGGGGAGTACAAGTACCGATCCCTGTGCTAGTTTATTTTCTATTTTTCAGATTTCTTATGTGAACTTTGTATCGGTAATCAGGGATTCGACAATTTAGAACCATTTTACCATATTGACGGTGTCAAATGCTGCCGTTAAGTCAATAAAAGCGGTTACGGTTATGAGTTTCCTTTAGAAACGTGCCTCTATATGGCTTGTAATTGCGAGTACTTGGTCACAATAGCTGCTTTATACCCCTCGGCGTGTGTCTACGCAGTAGAACTCTTTGTAAGAGTTTATACACTGTGCTGAGCAGGGAGATTGCGTCCGCGTACAACGGGTTAAAGTTTGTCAGGTACGTGCTGTTACACCCTGTATAAGGATTAATTTGGGAGAAAAAAAAAAACAATTTACTCAAAAAAGCCTAAATTGTAAAACTTTACCAATAATTAGTCAACCCTCCAAGTACACTAAGTAAATAATGTATCTTACTTTGAATCGTAGTTCATGTATACTGCACTCGTCATTAACCAGCGCTCGGTAATAAGTGTAGCTGGAAACTCCGGCCTCCCACTATACTTTCCCTTGGCCACCAACGCCTGGAAAAACGTTTGAAAAATAATTACATGTCGCAGGAAATACTGAAATCATGTAGGTACATGTGATCTTATGCCCGGTAGACTTTAACCAGCGATTACTAGGATTTTTTAAATTTATTTTTATTTACCAAACTTTTTTTTTTATTACGGGGGTTGCATATTGTCTTCCACGCTAGGAGTTCCCATGTGCTGTGGAAAAGGTAGGGGTAGGGGTAAGGGTAGAGGTAGGGGTAGGGTAGGGGTGGGGGTAGGGGTAGAAGTAGGGGTATGGGTGGGGATGGGGTAGGGGTAGGGGTTGGGGTAGGGGTAGTGGAAGGGGTAGTGGAAGGGATATGGGGTAGAGTTAGGGGTGGAGGTAAGGGTAGGGGTAGGGATAGGGGTAGGGGTAGGATAGGGGCAGGGGTAGGGGTAGGGTAGGGGCAGAGGTAGGGGAAAGGGTAGTGGTAGAGATTGTGGTAGGGGTAGGGGAAGACGTAGGGGTAGGGTTAGGGGTAGGGGTAGAGGTAGGGGTAGGGGTAAGGGTAGGGGGGATAGGGGTAGGGATAGGGGTAGGGGTAGGGATAGGGGTAAGTTTGAGTATAATATATTAATTTTCTCGTAATATTACCCACATATTGTTTGACCCCTCTAGTTTTTATGAAGGGAATGAGGTCAACCATAGTGGGGCGAGCGCTTGCCTCGAATCCGCAGAGGTGATCCCCGTTCAAGTTGGAGTTGTTCTTTTCTCTCAGAACTTTGAACACCTTATCGGTCAGCTCCACACAATCTGCAAGCAACGAGGGAACATAGTTCATACAAGTCTCTGATTGACATAAAAACACAGTGGAGTCTGGCGTAGTCCTACCTTAGTTTTTCGTGCTTCAACTGGATTTGATCTTCGTGACCTGAGCATGTTGGTTTTTCATTGGTTTTTTGTTTTCTTAGAATTTTATTAAGCTATTATATAAGCATCAAGAGTCAATCGCTGAGTTGGCATCGCGTCTGGGTTTCAAGCAACGTCCTTCGCTTACTGTGATGGTAGGAGGAGATTATCAAATATTGTCAGGTTATTCATAATCTGGGAACGTTTGTCTTTCTTTTTTAAGAAATAAAAATAAATAATCATAATAGAAAAGGGTAGAAAAACTTACATTTTTTGGCCTTAAACCCTATCTCCATAGCCGGGGCACAGCAAATCAACTTGCTCCCCGGATTGCAAGGCGAGCATCTCTGGGAAAACGTAATACTCTTGATATAGGTATATGTCAACCGATGATAATTAACAATTTATAATTGGTAATTGATAAGTGATAAGTGATAAGTGATAATTGATAATTGATAAGTGATAAGTGATAAGTGATAAGTGATAAGTGATAAGTGATAAGAGATAAGTGATAAGTGATAAGTGATAAGTGATAAGTGATAATTGATAATTAATAATTAATAATTGACCATTCAATATTGATAAAAGTTATATTGATAATTGGTAATTGATAATTGATAATTGATAATTGATAATTGATAATTGATAATTGATAATTGATAATTGATAATTGATAATTGATAATTGATAATTGATAATTGATCATTGATAATTGATAAT
Source organism: Halesus radiatus (assembly GCA_022606495.2). Lineage (NCBI taxonomy): Eukaryota > Metazoa > Arthropoda > Insecta > Trichoptera > Limnephilidae > Halesus > Halesus radiatus. The sequence goes on from JAHDVE020010207.1 coordinate 47,029, forward strand.
TGATAATTGATAATTGATAATTGATAATTGATAATTGATAATTGATAATTGATAATTGATAATTGATAATTGATAATTGATAATTGATAATGGATAATTGATAATTGAAAATTGATATTTGATATTTGATAATAATTGATAATTGATAATTGTGAATTGATAATTGATAATTGATAATTGTTAATTGATAATTGTTAATTGATAATTGATAATTGATAATTGATAATTGATAATTGTTAATTGATAATTGATAATTGATAATTGATAATTGATAATTGATAATTGATAATTGATAATTGATAATGGATAATTGATAATTGAAAATTGATATTTGATATTTGATAATAATTGATAATTGATAATTGTGAATTGATAATTGATAATTGATAATTGATAATTGTTAATTGATAATTGTTAATTGATAATTGATAATTGATAATTGATAATTGATAATTGATAATTGATAATTGATAATTGATAATTGTTAATTGATAATTGATAATTGATAATTGATAATTGATAATTGATAATTGATAATTGATAATTGATAATTGATAATTGATAATTGATAATTGATAATTGATAATTGATAATTGATAATTGATAATTGATAATTGATAATTGATAATTGATAATTGACCATTCAATATTGATAAAAGTTATACCTGCGGCATTGTTCCATCTGCGGCGGCTTTCATTGCTATTGGACATTCGGTGAAATCCAGGCAGACACCGACGGACCCCTTCACTGTACAGTTAGCTCCTGCAACAAATCTAGTAGTTCATTTATTGTGTTCAAATATGGGAGATTCATAGCTCGATGTAACGAACCGGGCGAACCGCGTCGTCTTCATTTTCATTTTAGATTTATTCATCATATATTAGGATATATTATAACATTTTGTATTACCTGGGTCCCAAAACAACGAACATATCATATCGATAACTAAGCAGAATCAGTTCGAAACGCTAAACTGCTGATGTTAATTAATCAATATCGCAAGCGCGCCCGGGTTTATCAATGTTGGCCAAATAAATCACCCTACAATGGCAAATCTCGCCCTACATTCTTGGAATGACCTTCCATTTGATTTGAGGTCAGAAAACAATTTAGAAACCTTTAAGAAAAATCTAAAAACAAATCTATTTAAAAGGGGATACAAACTTTAACAAGATGCAAAGCGCTCTTGAGGTGATTTTGAGATGATTGAACAATTTTTTATAGGAATTTGCTAACTGTTTACTAACAAATAGCTAAAATATTCAGTATTATTTTCCTATTCGAATTCACTGCTAATAATAGATTTTTTAAATAACACTTTATTTAAAATTAAGAAAAATGTATTATTATGGTCAAATAGTATAATTTTACCAAATATTCCTTTAACTGTCGCTTCTCTAATTAAAATCTGTCTCGATTGATTTTAAATACTTCTTACGCGAAGTTTGTTGAAACGATGTTTCTCACATACTTCACAGTCAACGTCAATATTTACTGTCGTCAAACATAAAAATTGCTGTTTTTAATCATTGAAGATAATATTAACAACAGATTTACGCAACAACCGGGACTTAAACAGAGGACCTCATGGTCTATCCGGAACATTTTGTTTCTATGTTTTTCGATTTCGTGTTTCATTTTGAGAATTCTTAATATTATCTTCAATGATTAAAAACATGAATTAAAATCAATGAGGTTTATAAGCTTCAAAAAGTTTTTTTCAAAATTGAACAAAAATTACTATTTGCGTGCGCGCTCGCAGAAATTGTTTAATCACCAATAACGTTGATGAAAACCCTTCTCGTGTCAATGTCAAGTGTACAATAAAAGAAGCAATGACTGCGATACAAAAATGCTTAGAGCGCAGGTTGTTTGACCGACCCCGCTCTAGATCTGTGTTTATTTACCTGCTTTCTCCGGAGTCACAGTGACCAGTGTGGGGGGCGGGGGTGGAGGTAGCTCACAGCACACCGAGGATATCGTACCCACAGTAGAACAGATCTGCAAACCACACAATAACATTTACAGTTACACCGAAACTAATTTTATCAGAGGAGTGGCAGGAGTGGCAACGTGAACAAAACAAAATATTTGGTAATAGGCAATAAAACGCATAACATAGGGTTAAATTAGACGATTAATGGTGAAAGAATTGAAAAAATACAAGAAATCAAATACTGTACCAGATGTAACGGCACACAGGCGAACTGTAGTGGGCAGCTTATCTCGATCTGCGAAGAGGGCTAGGAGGGGAGAGAGCACGACCTGTATCGATCCTTTGCAAAGGAGGAAAAGACACTGACGACAACACCTCATAGTTTTACAATATAATTCTGCACAAAAACTCAATTTATGCAGAATTATGAGTAGAGCTGTGCCCGTGTGACAATGCTTGGTCTGGGCCCAGTAAGAGGCAGTAGTCCGATGGGGGTCCAGGGTCAACGGTGGTCAGAAATAAACAAGGCGAGTAGATCAGAAGTTGGAGCGGGCGAAGTAGTCGAGGCTGACTGGTTAAATCTGGTTTTCGCAGGCTACTTAAACTCACCTACGAAACGTTGAAGGTTCGGGACTCTTAGAGTTAACGCGTTCTGCGCATGTCCAATGAACAAGCTATCTCCTCTCTCCCTCACACTTCCATTTCGCTCTGACGTTTTATATAGTCATTCACATTCACAAGCGGTCGGTGAGAACAGATTTTTCACAGACCGTAAAACATACAGTCGGATGATTTGCGGACAGCGATATTTATTTTCCATATCACCCAACTCCCTTAAATGGACATAGTTTATTCAAGTACAATTCAACAATTATGTTTATCAAATGAAATAGAGGCGAACACGTCCGACACAAATACCACAGCAAATTTTGAATATGTGCTAAAAACGGAATAAAAACAGATCAATTTTCTTGGTGGACTAAGAAATAAACTAAATAGAAACACCACAGGGCACATTTAAAAACTACTCCCAAATTGCTCCACATTTTTTTATTTATTATATTGTATACGCCCTATTTGGGATTTTACATATTTTGTTATAAAATTCTAATTACAATAGTGACACAGGTGAAAAACACATCACATGGATAGAATAGATAGCCTTTACGAAATACAACAACTAAATATTTAATTTGTCTCACAGACAAATTCAGCAATAACATCGTGTAAGTACCATTCCAAATAATTAGCAACAGAGGCGAATATACAAAACACACCTCACATTCACTGATACTTATACTCTAGACACATATCTTATTAATTATTGTTGGGGATGTATGCAATAATAGTCTAATTGTTTTTTCTTTGTGCAATTTACACTACTTGCTCTACAATATTATATTTGACCAATGAAGGAAACTTAGACAAGCAAGACGAGCTATGAAATGTAAACTAAGGAAGGGAAATATACAAAAAATCAATCAAATGAGAGAAGAGCTTCATTGGATTCCAATTTTGATTAAATAATAATATGATGATAAGATATTCCGTGTGGCGTCGATTATAAGACGCACATTTTTTTTTCTTATTCTTTTGGTATTTCAGAATTCTAGGCTGGTCTCTGATGTTTGCTCACCTGCGGTACGACTCCTCGCATGGCTTCATCCAACGCCCCTGGACAATCCTTTATGTGAACGCAAACCCCGGTTAGGCCTCCCTGCTGTAAGATGCAAGACTCACCTGGAAACAGAATGTACATATTAGTGTGAGATTTTAGGACATCAACAGACCCGATAAGCCCGATTGCCTAAATAAAGCAAGAGGCAAGAGGCAAGAGGCAAGAGGCAAGAGGCAAGAGGCAAGAGGCAAGAGGCAAGAGGCCAAGAGGCAAGAGGCAAGAGGCAAGAGGCAAGAGGCAAGAGGCAAGAGGCAAGAGGCAAGAGGCAAGAGGCAAGAGGCAAGAGGCAAGAGGCAAGAGGCAAGAGGCAAGAGGCAAGAGGCAAGAGGCAAGAGGCAAGAGGCAAGAGGCAAGAGGCAAGAGGCAAGAGGCAAGAGGCAAGAGGCAAGAGGCAAGAGGCAAGAGGCAAGAGGCAAGAGACGTACCAACAGCTCCCCCCTTGGGCCTGGCGGGAGACTCAGGCATCCCGGGCAGGCAACAGACCAGCGAGTAAATTCCAGAGAATGAGCACATCTGTAGATAAACATGATACATTTTAACACATGCATATCAAATAAAAATATAGAAAAGGGGGTGCTACAATTGATGACAACACCAAGACATTTCAAAAGGATGTTACAATAATCTTAAATACTGTATCCCCTTGGGGACAGAAGATCGTAAAATAAGAAATAATTATTGTAAACAAAGAAACCATCAAAGTTCAGGAAATACCGACCTAACCTAGACGTTATTTAGCCATCTATTTTATAGCCGTTATTTGCACTTCTTTGGGCTTTGCAGTAATTCCTTATTTAACATTATTCGATACTCCATGTTTTATATAAATGGATCATGTTAAGAGTTTGGTGTTTACCTGTAACTCTGCATGTGAATGCATCACCTTCAGGGCTGACTGACATTCTAAAAGGTAGGTGCACTTCCCTGGCTCCCCTGTGGCCCAGCGATAGCATGCATCACCTGCAACATTTATGTAAATAAACTTGTTATTCTGACAGGGATTATTTTTTTTTATCTATTTAAAAATATATTAAACAGAAAATAAGGTCCTGTTAAGCCAATCAATATGGCTTGTCAACAAGTGCCTATGTATTTTTATTCAGATATTTTTTTATCTTAATATTTACGCCGTTTCTATCATTACTCTTTCATATATTTCGATCCTCTCAAACACATAAAAACTAAACTTAAGGCCTTTAAAATATATGCTCCGACTCGTCAACATGACGTTATCGTTCTAACAGAAACCTGGCTGGAACCATCTATCAACACAACTGAGCTCGGCCTGCCTACCATCATCTTTACCAGTCTAACAGAAGTCAATATACCAGCTCTAAGTCTAGAAGCGGTCTCGTCATGATAGACGTCAACAAGGAACACTCTTCAAAACTTATAAAAATCAAAAGTCGAAATCTGGAACACGTTTATAACTAATTATACAATGTTTTTTAAAGGACACCCGTGATAATCAAAACTCTAGCTTATCTGAATTCAAAAAAGAAATTATGTGACTTCCTAAACCTAGTTCAACTAAACAATGTAAAAAACGAAAATAATAAAATATTAGATCTAGTTTTTGCACTGACATGAAAACTAAGAAGTCACCACCAAAAAGCTCAGACGTTAAAACACCCGCATTCAACCAAGTCTCGGTCAGCGCTAAGACATCATAGTCACCGGCCGCAACATTATTGTAGAAATGCGAGCATTTAGTTTTCAACCCCCGAACATTCTGGTAGTAAAAGCTCTTTTTTCTATGTAAGTCCAGTCAGCTGCTGCCGACCACGATAGCTGGAAGTCGCGGCGCCGCCAGCCTAACTTGCCATTCTTTGATGAATGTGCCGCGCGGCCAGTGTTTTGATTTCAAAACCTTGGCAACGGCTGACTGAGGCATGCCAATTTTAAAAGATGAGTACTCACCCTTTGATTTAATTTTTGCTATTGCAAACGAAACGGCATATCTGGTTCTTAGCGAGTATAGGTACCGCCGGCCCGGAGCAATTCATTGGATAAACACTACCTCGACGATTTTTTTTTGCGAATAACGCACAAGAATCTCAACTGCTTCTAACTTGGAAGATTCAATTTAGGAGGCAGGTGTAGACACCGCCACCCGGGAATCATTTAATGGATAACCAACATCTCTGCCATAGGTCACCTTAAGTGGTTCGTTACATTTGGTGACTTAGCAGGGGTGCCCGGGTTCATGCGGGTGAGCTTTATTCAGGTCTTAACAGTAGAGTATGTATGAAGTGATATATGCTTTATCTATGTGAATATCGCACAAGAGTCCCAACCGCACAAGAGTCCCAACTGCTTCTAACTTGGGAGATTCAATTTCGGAGGCAGGTGTAAACACCGCCACCCGGAACCCATTTAATGGACAACCAACATCTCTGCCATAGGTCACCTCAAGTGGTTCGTTATATTTGGTGACTTAGCAGGGGTGCCCGGGTTCATGAGGGTGAGGTTTATTCAGGTCTTAACAGTAGAGTATGTATGAAATGATGTTTGCTTTATCTATGTGAATATCGCACAAGGGTTTCAACTGCACAAGAGTCCCAACTGCACAAGAGTCCCAACTGCTTCTAACCAGTGAGATTCAATTTGGGAAGCAGGTGTGGGCACCGCCGCCCGGGAATCATTTAATGAATAACAAACACATCTGCCATAGGTCACCTGAAGTGGTTCGCTATGTTTGGTGACTTAGCAGGGGTGCCCGGGTTTATGCGGGTGAGGTTTGTTCAGGTCTTAACAGTAGAGTATATATGAAATGATGAATGATTTTTCTGTTTGAATACTGCACAAGAGTCCCAATCGCACAAGAGTCCCAACTGCACAAGAGTCCCAACTGCTTTCAACCTGGGAAATTCAATTTGAAAGGCGGGTGTAGGTACCGCCGCCCGGGGATTTAATGGATAAGCAACACCTCTACCATAGGTCACTCCAATTGGTTCGCTAAGTTTGGTGACTTAGCAGGGGTGCCCGGGTTCATGGGTGTTCAGTTTGTGCACGTCTTAATAGTAGAGTTTGTATGAAATGATATATGATTTTTCTATGAGAATTCCGCACAAAAGTCCCAACTGCACAAGAGTCCCAACTGCTTTCAACCTGGTAGATTCGATCTAGGAGGCAGGTGTAGGTACCGCTGCCCCGGGAACCATTTAATGGATAACCAACACCTCTGTCATAGGTCTCACCAAGTGATTCGATTCATTTGGTGAATTAGCAGGGGTGCCTGGGTTCATATGGGTAGGATTTATCCAGGTGTTAACAGTAGATTATGTATGAAATGATAAATGATTTTTGTATGTGAATAACCCACAAGAGTTCCAACCACACAAGAGTCCCAACTGCCTTCAACCTGGGAGATTTAATTTGGGAGGCGAGTGTAGGTACCGCCGTCCCGGATATAATGAATAAGCAACCCCCCTACCATAGGTCACCTCAAGTGGTTCGCTACGTTTGGTGACTTAACAAGGGTGTCCAGGTTTATGGGGGGTGAGGTTTTTCCAGGTTTAAGAGGAACGGCTGCGCTGCCTGTTTCATACGTAACTTAATTTTGGATTTAAGGCCAAAATAACCATCCAAACTGAATGATGTATTTTTTTTTTATTAAACGTTTGGTGAATATCTAGAATGGATGAGAAGTATTTTATTTATTTTTGTTTTAAATTATGAAGAATATGCCATGAGAAGAAATCAATTTTCACAATTTTAGCGGCAACTTAGAAATAATTTTCGGCTTTATTGAATTTTTTTTAAAATTATTATATTTGCTATGTAAATATGATTACGTAAATAAAATTATAAAAACAATACGATTAAAAAAAACGTTTTTTTCGGGTCGATATTTTAAATCGTGCACGGCAAATTTGTGTTATTTTAATTTAGTTTAATGTCCACCATAATGCTTATCTTAAACTTTTTTTTTAATATTACATTTCAGTGTATTTTAAGAACATGGGGCAAAACTTTTTTTTTGAATTACCGCTAGACCCCAAATAATTATTAAAGTGCCTCTAAAATCTCAAAAAATCATTACCTTTAATGACCTCTATTTCATAACAACAAAAATAAATAAATTACTTCTAACACATACTAGATATTTACTGTACTCTTTGATGAAAAAAATCCTAAATTAAATTTTGTATGAAACAGGCCGCGCAGCCGTTCCTCTTAACAATTAAGTATGTATGAAATGCTGTATGATTTTTCTATGCGTATAGTGCACAAGAGTCCCAACTGCTTACAACTTAGGAAATTGAATTTGGGAGGCGGGTGTAAGTACCGCCGCCCCGGGAATCATTTAATGGACAACCAACACCTCTGCTGTAGTTCACCCCAAGTGTTTGAATAGCACCGTTTTTGTGAAAAATCACCTCAATTGCGCTGTAAGAGAATCTAAGAGAAAATACTATAAATATTAGGTCATTTATTAGAACATTGTTTCTTTCACGTAGATATGTTTGATGTCGTTGATGACAACTTATTTGATAATTTTATGAACATTATCAAAAAATATAAAATTTCTAATCTAGCTCAATTGAGGGTAATATTTGCAAACATGCAACATTCCACTATACTTGAAAAAAATAACCTTGATTGCCATTTCATGGAGAAAAACTCTTTTTGGCAGCTTCAAATGTAAATCGTTTAAATGATTGTTCACGTAAACGATTCAAGTCAAAATATGATGAGACTTTAAAAACTGGCTTATTCCAATTCCATTTAGTTTCCAATATAGAAGTAAACGTCACCTGTATGCTCATTTAAATTATTCATCTTATTGCCGCGAATTAAAGAACGCACAATCAATTATAATCTACACATTATTAAATACCATTTTCATCCATTTCTCGAGGAAGAAAAAGCAAAAGTCTCGACAGGTCAAAAAATCAAAACTCGCTAGCAAAGTCACCGAAAATCTCTAGGAATGCATAAAAATGTGAAAAACAATCATGTTATTTTGTTGATTTATACAAATATTAAAAAAAAATCTCATAAAGTTCGACAAAACTACTGAATTCTCTCAGTTTATCACATATCTGGGCATTTTTGAAAACCGTTGTTTTGTTTAATTAGGGGAATCCTGCAATCCACAGCTTGTAATGAGCGAGATAGAGAGTCTAGATAATGTCTCTCTTCTTTCAAATAACTTGTCAATGCGTTAGAAAGAGAAAAAAAAACATGCACATTCATGTCAACTTGATTCTCTTCTCTTTCCTTATCACCAGTGAGAAACATCGTAAGAAAGAGATATCATATTGAACGTATGCTCAAGTCGTCGGACTGTAAGATTATCTTGAAGAAATTCAAATTAGCTGATCTAACAGACAATGAAATCTCAATACATTTATTTTATTTTATTTATTAAACTTAAAATAGTTCCACTTCATGCTTATATATTCATAAACTTATATATTTTTACGTATTGCTTATTTCCAATACTTAATGCATGCACAATTTTTATATCCTACTCTCAATATTCTTAATTTAGGTAACTAATTTTTTTTTAAATTCAGTATTTACTAAGCTATATACAAATTGATGCCTTTATAGGTACTGTAACAGTTAACAATTTTGTATTTGGGATTTGTTTTTTTTTTGTCTAATATCTTCTTTCTTTCTTTTATGGTGTGTGTGGAAGTATTTATGGTAATATAGGTTGTCTCTAAAGTAAGGTGGTTGTAAATTGTTAATATTCTATTTTTTATATTCCATAAAGTGACTGTATTAGAAATTAAGTGTTTTATTTAAAACACTTAATAATTAGAAATAATATTAATTGATATAATTACAAGTTGACAGCGTAAGATAATTAAAGGTTTTTTTCTAATTCTCATCTGTATTTGGTATTTATATACCAAGAAGTGTAAATTCCTCTCCATTTACAAGCGAATGCTTTTGATAGAATAGAACAAAAAAGGTCATGGGATTGTTTTAAGTAGAAAACACATTTTTCCTATAAGTATATAATTATATTTCTTAGTATTATCTTCGGTTAAACTATAAGATTTTTTTTTAATATATGAGAAAAAATATATGTATATATATTTGTGTGTGGGTATGTGTTTACGTGTGTATGTATGTATGCACCTATATGCACATGTATATATATATATATTTAAACATTATGTATATTTTTATGATCTAAACCTTATGCATGTCTTTTTCTCGATTATATCTTCTACTTTCTTTTATAATTTTTCTAATTTTCAGCATGTTTATATACTAAATCCATATATTTACACTAGACTTCGTACAAAGTAACTACACTCCATTGGTCACCATAAAACAGGCAGCCGCCCAGTACTAGTATGGGTGATCCAATGTATAAATGTCTCCATTAAATATCATGTATTTTATAAATAAATAAATAAAAATTTCACAATTTATTAATTTAAACATAATATGTAACGTATTTGCAGCATGTTCCATGGCGGTAGATACTTTCAGTATCGCCCTGGTGAAAGACCACCATTTTGAATCGAAACGTTGCTTGAAATGGCTTTAGCTGTATTTGATGACCAGATCTTAATAGCCAAGTGCTTCCCCACTTTCCTTTTCCCCCATCTCCTTTCCCTCATCAATACCTTCAGCCTCACAACATATCCCAATTGGGGATGCCATAGTCTCACTGGCTCCAGACAGTTGGGAGCAGCTGGGACTCTTGTGTGGTATCACATAAAAAAAATGAACGTACAAGTTCCTTGCCAAATACATAAGAAATATTTTTCCGTAATTTTTCGTATTTTTAAAAACATTTTGATTCATTTTTATGATTCGTTTTTCTTTGGGTAGGCACAGATTTTCAGCCTTTATGTACTGCACGCCACTGCCTCACACTATATGAAAGCTTTATCTCAGGTGTCTTAGCTAATACACAACAAGTTGACTCAATTTACACGGATTTTAGTAAAGCGTTTAAATTCTTATTGTACAAAACAAGGAAAAAGTGATAAATTATTTGCTGGATTGAGAATTATTTATCAAATCGCGATATTATTGTCAAGCTGTATACTTCTCTCACATACACAAGCAAAAGCTTCCAACATACCGAAAAGAAAAAATCCCAGAAATGTGATCTATGTCGATTTGAATTTACGTAAGATCTGTCGTCTTCTAGTGGGGAGACAGGTCAATGAAACTGCAGAACAGTACTGTGTAGATGTAGGTACCTTTTTAAAAGGATAAATAAATTAATAATAACTCGGTAATAATTCCGTATATTCGTCATGCCCCGTTGAAATGTTTTACTATTTTGTACAGAATCATTGATAGTGAAATGCTGAAATTTTACTTTTGTAAATATTATGATTTAATTGTGATACCTTCACGAAACTTTCTCTGTCCAGAGGCGGCTTCCACCAGAAACGTTAACACAAGAAAAATATAAAATTTGTTAGGAAACATTTTTGCGGACTTGACTTATCGACAAAACGTTCAGAGAACCCCACTATCGTAGACTGAGTAATGTCGCGATATGAAGCCTGTCCACACTAGAGAGGTCTACAGGTCACATCAGCTAATCGGGCCAATGAAATGAAGCTCTTTGAGTAGCCATTGATATGGACCCAACTATTGAACCCCCAGGGTTCTCTCTCCCACAGAAGACGTGGACCTCACTCAATCGAATCCGCTGTAGTCACGGCAGCTGTGCGTATATGTTGCACAAATTGGACCTGAAGGCCTCTGAATTGTGTAAATGTGGACAAATACAAAATACAGAACAGTAAGAAGAATAATGTCTACTCCATTCCATTCCCGGGGCACATCTGTGGTGAATTAAGTGACTCCCGAAGCTGTCAACTGGCAGAATAACCTCAGTATCCCATTATGACCTCCAACAACTCTCCTCCACCATACGGAGAAGAAAATATAGAAAAGCCAATTTGTTAATCTTGGTATTTTTATGGTTAATTTCCTGTCAACGCTCCTTAGCTTCCTGCAATTTCCACTGTGCCACCCCCGATGTAGCGGTAGAGGTGAAAGGGACAGTTCCCTTCTACCCTGATCTCCCGCTCTCCTGTGACCCTGTCAGCTGTAGTGAATTACTTAGTGCCCGGGATTCTTTACAAGTAGTCTCTTCTCCACTCTCCCACCATCTTCACGCAATTCTAAAGCGTGACGGAAAACAACTGTTCTGGGGGTACTTTCGAAGCGTTGCTAAGCAACCAATCGTTATACAATAAAACCCATAATGGTATTTCATCATATTAAACCAGTGCAATTAGCTCAAAAAATGGGGTAGCGATCGTAATTATTCTGGTGGTTTAATTTTTTAATATGTTTTATTATAAACTGGTCCCCCGTTGTAAAAGTCAAGTTTTCGACCTTTGCACGCCCCTGTGCGTGTGCCGCGCCATCTGAAAAAAAAAAACAGGCAAAATCGCGGCAAAAACAAATTTCTCCCAAATATCTTGTTTCCGGTACAAATGTCGGCTAATAAAACATTAACTAATTTAGTAGAACATAAAATTTGCATCAATTTATTAATTACAAATTTCCTTCAATCTCTAGCGTAGCGGTAGCGAGGTATAAATTCATAAAAATGCGTATAAATTTGTAAAAACGAGTAAAGGCCACGACAATGTCTGCTTTTTCGTGAGTATCTAGTTTCCAGTGTAATAAGGAAGTCCAGTGAAAAATATGATGGCTTTTAAAATATATGGTCATATAGACCAGCAAACCCTGATTACATAACTTTTATTATTTATACGTAGAATTTATAAATCCTTATCAAAAAGTGAAAAATAAAACATCTCGCCAAAACACCGTGTTATGTTGGTACATTTGGTTCTGACGTCACATGCGTCCCTATCGGCCGACTTGATAAGAATGTACTTGTGATTGCTTATGGAATCGTTGTTTTCAGTGTTTAAGGTGGAGAGGAATAATTTATTATTCCGAAATAATGATAATATTATTACGCAATACCAAAAACATGATGTTTATAAGGAGATAAATATGAATTATATATTTTTAAAATTTACATAGGTTTAGCATTCATCAAAATAAAATTAGAAATATAATCTTTTTCTGACCGTTCTACGTCTGTTTTACAAAATATTTTTAAATATCGAATATCATTAAAAATCCTTTGCACGTTTTTCTTCAACATGCGGTCATAAAAATTCCAATTAAAAACAATTGTTGGGTGCAGTTTAAATTTTTTATGAACACCAACGTTCATGTTTTTTTTAAATGCGGCTTAAAAAAGTTACGTAAAGTTTATTAAAAAAAAACTCACTTGCAGATGATGGCAATTATTTTTCTCCAGTTTTTAAAAGTATTTTGAGATTTTTAAACCACCATTTAATTCAGAAAGGCCGGTTTATAAATCAATTAATTCTTTGGCCGTCAGGTGCTGCTAATGTTATCTGCTATGCGGTGACAACGCGAACTAACGCTTTTTTTTAAATACGTGTCAGGAATTCATTTTTAAACTTGCGTGTAAAATTTATTTATTTTCACTTAAAAAGATTAAATTTGTCGCAACTCATATCAGTTGGTGGTCTAGTTGTTAGGATAGCGGCCTTCCAATCGCTGGGTCAGTGTTCAATTCCCATAAATATTGTTATTTTTTTATTAAAACTTATTTAACGTAAGATGACGATGACGTATTTATAGGAACTGTGAGTGTTTGCAAAAAAAACGTTTACGTGCCGGAAAGGTAAGGTATTGTTTTCGAAGATATGGCGATTTAAAACAAATTAAAGAAATTCGCGCGTGTAATGGTCTTACCATCACCATTTTTTTTTAATAGAACCCTGGAAAAAAATTTTTTTTATATACGTTACTTTCATGCTAGAAAAGCTTAAGAGAGCGACATCTATCGTCTTGTGGAGCGTTTGATTACAGTGAATTACAATCCAATATTTTTTGATTCAGAAACTCGTTGCAACGTAAAACCACGAGATGGCAATTAAAAAGAGGGCGTGTTATCTTATAAATCAACATCATGCGATTGGATCAAATCGAACGAAAGTGTTACCAATCAAACGGGCGTTTTACATAAATAATAATTAGTGGTGACGGGACAAAGGAAATGTCAATTATTTATGGGAACCAAAAGGGTTCAGTTCGACGGCCGATAATATAAACATTAATCTAGAGGACAAAAGTACAGGGGAGGTCGTGAACTTTAATCATAATAATGATAGAAAAGGGAAATAAATAACCATTGAAAGTGAGAGCACAAAGTAAAAATAATACACAAAATTTTAATTAAAAATAAAAAACTACAAAGTAATGATTTATCTTGCACGGGGAAAGGTGTGTGTGCATTAGAATTTGGACAGAAAGACGCGTCGGGTAAGGCCAAGCGGAAAACCTATGAATTAGAGAAAAAAATTGAGAGAACAATAGTTTTAACAGATGAAAAGGGGAAGAAACAATAATTATACAGTATGGAAACTTCGGCAAATTTAAGAGGCGATTTAGGCGGGACTAATGTGAAATTGGTGTACAATTTTCTAATTTCAGAAACGTAGATATTCACAAGGAAGTGAAACTATACTGATTGTAGGTAATAAAAGGTATTAATTGAGTAGATTCTGGGCATCAGATATTATTAAAATTTAGATGAGAAACGTATCAATCAATTATAAAATTTAAACTGAAGGAATTCATTAGAAATGTTGAGATATATGGCCTACTACTTTGAAGATAGTTCGACCATTTAGTCAAACTTCCGGGGTTGCCGATGCCCTTTATTTAGAAAAGAGTAAAGAGTGGTTAGATAAGCAAGGATACGAACACGAAATTTGGGTAATAAAGAGATATACAAACGATTAAATTAATACGTAAGGCATAAGGCATTTTTCATTACTTAAGAAAAAGTAATGAAAAATAATGGGTTTTCGATAAACTCTGATTTATATCGGTTTTTTATGAAAATAGTGGTTATTGCCTATAATAAAGAATAAGCTAATTCGATATTTAGTTGAAAAGAGATGGAGTTTTGTGGGAGAGGTTAGAAGAGGGGGCATTGGACTCTACTTCCAGTGTTGGAATGAGGAAATTGCAGATAAAAATATCCAAAAATTGATATATAAAATTATTAAAGGTAATAAAAAATCAATTAAGAATGATATCAATCGACCCGGATGAAAGTATATGCAGACGACAGGTACATGCAAAAGGTGTAATGCAGTTAGACCAGAAGGAAGTGATGCAACACATTAAAAAATCATTCTGGAAAGGTATATTTATTAACTCTGGCAGGTGAGATAGGGTAATAATTATAAAGTATTTACACCAATATTAGGATCAATTGAGAATTACACGAAAAGATGCGTTAATCGATTATTCACATGTTAGATCAGGGAAAAAACATGTTACCATCGGAAAATGCACAAAAAAAAATATATTGCATATAAAGATTACCAAGGGCTAAGAGAATTTATAAAATTGAAGGAATTGAAGAATACGCATCTATAAATAAATTTCAATACGGACATAATGGTTATATTTACGAGATATCCGAGGTCATAGAAGACAAAAAGATTAGAGATAGATAATATTTTCTGAAAGAAATACATGAATCTGAATTTTTCTATTTTAGAACAAAGAACAGAAGAATGCTCTAAAGGAATTAACTAAATTCGATCCTGGGTAATGTGACAAAGCACTACGAGACGCAGGGGCATTTCTGTGTTACCTAAATACTTACATTAGAGGATTACATTCGAAATTAGTGTTATTTACATATGGGTTTACGAGTTAATAAAGGACATAATTTAATGTAGATGTGAAAGGTAGTTAGGATATTTTGGTTTTAAAATAGGTATAAGAAGACATGTAAGACGAGGATTCGGACAGTTCGCCTCGAGTTATACGTCGGAAAAAAAGTTAATTACGTACGGATCGGTATTTAAGTAATTAAGAGTGTTTTTTCTGGGCTTCGAAGATTTCATGTTGATTTGATTCTTACAATTAAATAAAGTGTTTTGAATTGAAGTTGATAATAGTATATTTGATTTAATTTTCTCAAAACGGTTCAGGGGTTTTTTTGTGAAGTTTAATAATAAATAAAAATGATTGAAACGGATTATAAATAAAATGTTTTGTGTTCAAGTTAATAATAATATATTAAAATAAATTCTCTTAAATTGTTGCTTATAATAATTTGTTACAGTGAAATAAGTGCTCGACGTTAAAAAATTTTGTGGAAGTTTAAAAACAGCTGAGTCCTAGTCTCTATAAGTTGTATATAATTCAGTTTTAATAACTAGAGTGGGATTAATTTCGTCTTAAAAAATAATAAAATTCTAAAATATTACCAAGCGTTCGGTTTACGGATTTAATTAATAGTTTGTAGAGAGAATTAAGTAATTATATTACATGAGTGCAAAAGTAATAATAATTTTTAAAGTCATGAAAAATTAATAACTAAAATAGGTAAACTAAATCTAATAATTATTAGCAAAGGTTTAATAAATTTATTAAAATATTCAAATTTAAAATCAGTTTAGAACTAGTTTTAGACAAAATATTTATATTGCCACAGCGCCCTTGAGGTGATTTTTCACAAAAACGGCGCTATACAAGTCATCCAACTATTATTATTATTATTAACGAAAAATATTCAAATTCAAATAATTCGGTTGAGATAGGATTGATAAAATCGAATTTACTCCGAACATCAAATTGTATAGAATAGAAAAAATAAAACAACAAAAATAAATATTATTTAATAACATTCGGATTGAGGGGCCAATAAGTTTGGAAAATTGTACAAATCGGTAGATCACGAATTGAAATTAGGAAACACTAGATTGTTATTAAGTAGATATTTCTACATTAGATTAAACATATCAGGCAGGGAAGTTCAATGTTTTCCGAATTTCATAATAACGTGTATAACCCGTTTTGGAAAAATTATGAAATTTGTCGGAGTTCAGGTGAGTCAGTCAAAATTAATATTAAAGTTTTCAGGTTCCCCGGGAAGCGTTCGGATGGAGACATAAATTATATTTCTAATTATGTATAAATACGTATATTATATATATTTATATCTAATGTTTAATATATCGGTCAATACTTCATGACCGTTATTTATTATGAATAAATGTTTTGTATACTTGACCAAAGCCAGTTCTAATCAAATATTGGTGTTCAAATACATTTTAAGATACCCAAGCGGATACATCTACCTACATTAAGTATTTTACGATAACCTCTCTTTTCACATTGAATTATATTTAACCGAGTACTACAGATAGTTCAATTACCTTCACTCAATACCAGTACTCAACTTTTAAATATTCAAAAATACCTATTTTTACATAAATACATTTAGGTATTTATAATAATTTCCGGTAGATACTTAACTGTATAATTCTCTTTTATTGAGTTAACTCATAATCAACAACTTCAGTACATCATTTTATTGACCTTCACCTTGGATCCCGTGTGCACTGGTTAAGGGGTGAATTGAGTGAATTGCCTGAAGCTCTCTATCACGTAGAGATGCGGGAGAAGGGAACGATATACCAGTCTGGCTTTGCCTAATTATCCCTCGTGGACAAAGAACTAGACTTGTCGAATGTTGAGGGTACCCGTCGTTCTAGAGGATGGGCCTGGTTCTCCAACCATCCTGGCGTTGGTGAGTTATTTTCCCAGAATCGCATCGGCATATTAGGATTGTTTGAGGGGACTCACATTCCGAGGTGTCATGGATCGATGCCTATCTTTGACGATGTTCAATAGCGAGGGGACGTTTTCACAGTAGGGTTTGATAGATGGGAACGATTATTGGTCATTGGCTTTCCTACCCGTTTTACGGCGAGGCAAAGAGACGGGATGGGCAGTGTACTCGCTAACCCTTTCCTGATGTACGTGTAGGATTTTCCTAGTTGTATAGTGAAAGAACTTTCGCTAAAAACTCGGCTTTTACTAAAAGTATGTATATGTGTGTATATGTGTATAGAAAATGTATAATGTATCTATAAAATCTATATAACCATTATTTATTTTATGAATATGTATATGCAATGTTTAAAATATATATATATATATATATAATCACCTCTTCCCGTACTATGTTGATCTAGTAAGATTTACATGACCTTTGTTGATCTACCTTTAACACCGTTTATCTTGGCTCCGGTGGGATACATCTGCACGAGTTGGCAACAGTGCCTTTATCATTACCAAGGTTGTCAGTTTGGAACTGACCCCAGTCAGTATGTTCGTCATCAAAATATAACAAATTTGCTCCAGTTTAACGGTTATTTTTTATTCATTTACTCTCCTTTCGTTGCTCCGATTGATGTATTCGCAGTTTCTAGATACAAGTTGATCTAAAATGAATGTGTATTCAGATTCCAGATACAAGTTGATCATATATGTTTTATTAATTTATTCTCCTTTCGTTGCTCCGTTTGATGTATTCTCAGTTTCCAGATACAAGTTGATCTAGAAATTAATATGTATGTAGGTACCTACAACGAAGATTGTTAACATGGGCTGAGGCGTGCGGGGAGAGAGGGGGGGGGAGTTCGTCAGACGGAAAGAGAACGCTAACCTACGAATTCTCTGTCTCACAGTCCAGCCGCCGGCGTTGTTCACCGCTGAGCCCTGCTTTTCGGCGGTAGGACATGTTGATTTTTAAATATCACCTCTAGCGCGCTGACAAAATACAATTAATTTGAGAACAATTTCTCTTACTCAAAATGATAAGGTGGTATTATTGTGCATAATTTATTCTGTTAAAAAATATGTGGTTATTGTTTTTAACAATCGTATAAGTTACAAAGGAATAAAAATATTCCGTTCAAAGATGAAAAATTAACTTTATCAACGGAATAATAATATGAACCTTTCTAATCATGATCAATGAGCTAGGTTAGAAATAATATAGTTTTAGTCAAACTGTGTTTTATCGGCGATATCAAAAAATATTTTTGCGCGAAATCTTCTAATGAGCGAGTAATTGTGCTATTTTCTCATATATTAAAAAAATATTTTATGGTTTAACCCAAGATAATACTAAAAAATATAATTATGTAGTTATAAGAAAAATGTGTTTCCTACTTAAAACAATCCCATGACCTTTTTTGTACTATTATATTGCATCAAAAGCATTCGCTTGTAAATGGAGAGGAATTTACACTTCTTGGTATATAAATACCAAATTTAGATGAGAATTATATAAAAACTTTTTAATTATCTTACGCTGTGAACTTTTAGTTGTGTTAATTTATATTAATTCTAATTATGAATTGTTTTAAATAATAAAACATTTAATTTCTAATACCGTCCCCTTTATAGAATATTAAAAAATAGAATATTATCAATTTACAACCACCTTACTTTAGAGACAAACTATATTACAATAAAAACTTCCACACATACCATACAAGAAAGAAAGAAGATATTAGACAAAAAAAAAACAAATCCCAAACACAAAATTGTTTACAGTTACAGTACCTATATATATATATAGTAGCTTTGTATATAGTAGCTTAGTAAATAGTGAATTAAAAAAAAATTAGGTACCTAAATTAAGAATATTGGGAGTAGGGTAGAAAAATTATGTATGCATTCAGTATTGGAAATAAGCAATATGTAAACATATATAAGTTTATATTAGACCGCATGAAGTGGAACTATTTTAAGTTTAATAAATAAATGTACAGAGATTTCATTGTCTGTTAGATCAGCTAATTTGAATTTCTTCAAGACAATCTTACAGTCGACGACTTGAGCATACGTTCAATATGATATCTCTTTCTTGATGTTTCTCACTGATGATAACGAAAGAGATGTAACATAAAACGTATATATTTACTGTTCTTTCGTTAGTGAAGTTGAAATGAATGTTTACGGTTTTTTTCTCTGTCTAACACATTGACAAGTTATTTGAAAGAAGAGTGACATTATCTGGATTCTCTATCTCGCTCGTTACAAGTTGTGGATTGTAGGATTCCCCTAATAATACAAAACAACGCTTTTCAAAAATGCCCAGGTATGTGATAAACTCAGAGAATTCAGTAGTTTTGTCGAACTTTATGAGATTTTTTTTTAATATTTGCATAAATCAACAAAATAACATGATCGTTTTTCACATTTTTATGCGTTCCTAGAGATTTTCGGTGAGTTTTCTAGCGAGTTTTGATTTTTAGACCTGTCGAGACTATTGCTTTTTCTTCATCGAGAAATGGATGACAATGGTATTAAATATTGTGCAGATTATAATCGATTGTGCGTTCTTCAATTCGCGGCAATAAGATGAATACTCTAAATGAGCATACAGGTGATATTTACTTCTATATTGGAAGCTAAATGGAATTGGAATAAGCCGGTTTTTAAAGTTTCACCATATTTTGACATGAATCATTTACGTGAACAATCATGTAAACGATTTATATTTAAAGCTCCCAAAAAGAGTTTTTCTCCATGAAATGGCAATCAAGGTTAATTTTTGCAATTATAGTAGTGGAATGTTGCATGTTTGCAAATATTGCCCTCAATTGAGCTAGATTATAAATTTTATATTTTTTGATCATGTTCATAAAACTATCAAATAAGCTGTCATCAACGACATCAAACATATCTAAATGAAATAAATAATGTTCTAATGAATGACCTAATAATAATTATAGTATTTTCTCTTGCATTCTCTTAGACAGCCCTTGAGGTGATTTTTCACAAAAGCGGCGCTATACAAATCATCCAATTATTATTATTACTATTATTATCTCATACCCCAGAGATAATACTAAAAATTATAATTACGTAGGTATATGTAAGTTATGTTTCTTAAACTAACTTAATATATACGACTGTGTTAAAAAAATTGAAGATCTGGAAATATTGAAAGGCTGATTAAAGCGTACACTTAGATGGTTTGGGTATGTAGAGTGGATGAAAGAAAAAGGTATTGAAAGTATAATATATGACGTGAAATTAAATGATAGAAGTAGTTGAGGATGCCCAAGTCATGGCACGTGAATAAAGCAAGAAGTGTGTGCCAAGATCGAGTTATTCGGCGGTTCGTCCTTTCTGCCCACCCTTTGGGGACACGGTGTGATTGCTAGTTAGATAAACTTAAAACAATCTTATTAGTATGTACTTTAAAAAAATCTTTTTATTTAAATTATGTTGTTTTTAGGCTATTATCAACTTGTAATTCTAATCATTGCGATTATTCCTGCATTAGAGTTTCCCTTTTTTTAATATTTAATACTTTTCTGTAGCCCTACAATCAAAATTGTGTACAAGATAAAATTTTTTTTTGCTAAAGTTAGTTAAACGATACTTAACAAACTTATATTCATGTGAGCAGCACACAAGGGTCCGCACAACTGCTCCTAACCTTCTGGAGCAAGCGAGACTGTGTCATGCCAAATTGGGGTATGTTGTGAGGCTGATGGCAGAGGGGATGAGAAGGAGATGGGTTAGAGGAAGGTGGGGAAGTAAATGGCTATTCAAATCTGGTCACAAAATACGGCATAAGCCATTTCAAGCAATTTTTAACAAAAATTACAATTAATTACTATAAATAGCTAGCTAAATAATAGTGAGCGGTTAAGTCGGTCGCCAAAATTATTGTTTAGTTACGGTGGTTACAGTTCAAATCCAACTTGTGCCGATTTTATTAATGTTTTCTTTTTAAATATTTTTCCACAGTTTTAATTATATTATAAAATTTAGTAAAACGGTTTATCGCCAACACTGTTTAATAATAATATTTTTAAATACATTTTTTTAAAATGTATTTTTCCCGGTTTTATTTTTATTATAAATTTTAGTAAAACCGTTTCGTCGTTTGAACATTAAATAATGAAAACAAATAACAGCGCACCTAACTAACTTTTATTCTTGTGAGCACCGCTCAAGCAAGTAAGATTATTGTACCCCAAAATTGGGTATTTTGTGAGGCTGATGGTAGAGGGAATGGAAAGAAGATGGGTAAAGGAATGTGAGGAAGTACCTGGCTATTCAGATCTAGTCACAAAACACAGTAAAATCCATTTAAGCAATTTTATTTGATTAGAGGCCATTAAAGGAATTGATTATTTGCCATTTTAGAGGCACTTAAACAATTATTTGTGGTCTAGCGGTGATTCAAAAAAAAAGTTTTGCCCCGTGTTCTTAAAATACACTGAAATATAATATTAAAAAAAATGTTTAAAATAAGCATTATGGTGGACATTACATTAAATTAAAACCGACCAATTTATGTTGGAACACAAAGTTGCCGTACATATGATGTAAAATATCGACCCGAAAAAACGTTTTTTTTTAAACGTATTGTTTTTATAATTTTATTTACGTAATCATGTTTACATAGCAAATATAATAATTAAAAAAAAAACAATAAACCCGCTAATAATTTTCAAAGTTGCCTCTAAAATTGTGAAAATTTGTTTTTTCTCATGGCATATTCTTCATAATTTAAAACAAAAATACATATAATACTTATCATCCGTACTAGATATTTACTAAAACTTTTTAATATTTCTATTTTTGAAACTGTTAATACATGGTGGAATTCCATTATAGTGTATTATAATAAAACAAATATAAAACTTTTTTCCACTTTAATTTTTATTTGACCGTAACCGGGTTGCTCTTAGGACCAGTCTGAAGATGGCCCTAACGAGGAAACCCGTTATATTTGTTTTATTATAATATACTAAAACTTTAATTAAAAAAAAAATACATCATTCAGTTTCGATGGGTATTTTGGTCTTAAATCCAAAATTAAGTTATGTATGAAACAGGCAGCGCAGCCGTTCCTCTTAAGACTTGGAAAAACCTCACCCCCCATAAACCAGGACACCCTTGTTAAGTCACCAAACGTAGCGAACCACTTGGGGTGACCTATGGTAGGGGGGTTGCTCTTCCATTAAATCCGGGACGGCGGTACCTACACCTGCCTCCCAAATTAAATCGCCCAGGTTGAAGGCAGTTGGGACTCTTGTGCGGTCTGAACTCTTATGCGGTATTCATATACAAAAATCATTTATCATTTCATACATAATCTACTGTTAACACCTGGACAAATCTCACCCCCATGAACCCGTGAACCCCTGCTAATTCACCAAACTAATCTAACCACATGGTGAGACCTATGACAAAGGTGTGGTTATCTATTAAATGGTTCCTGGGCAGCGGTACCTACACCTGCCTCCTAGATCGAATCTACCAGGTTGAAAGCAGTTGGGACTCTTGTGCAGTCGGGACTCTTGTGCAGTTGGGACTTTTGTGCGGAATTCTCATAGAAAAATCATATTTCATTTCATACAAACTCTACTGTTAAGACGTGCAAAAACTTAAACCCCATGAACCCGGGCACCCCTGCTAATTCACCAAACGAATCTAACCACTTGGTAAGACCTATGACAGAGGTGTGGTTATCTATTAAATAGTTCCCGGGGCAGCGGTACCTACACCTGCCTCCTAGATCTAATCTACCAGTTTGAAAGCAGTTGGGACTCTTGTGCAGTTGGGACTCTTATGCAGTTGGGACTTTTGTGCGGAATTCTCATAGAAAAATCATATATCATTTCATACAAACTCTACTGTTAAGACGTGCAAAAACTTAAACCCCATGAACCCGGGCACCCCTGCTAATTCACCAAACGAATCTAACCACTTGGTGAGACCTATGACAGAGATGTGGTTATCTATTAAATGGTTCCCGGGCAGCGGTACCTACACCTGCCTCCTAGATCGAATCTACCAGTTTGAAAGCAGTTGGGACTCTTGTGCAGTTGGGACTCTTGTGCAGTTGGGACTTTTCTGCGGAATTCTCATAGAAAAATCATATATCATTTCATACAAACTCTACTGTTAAGACGTGCAAAAACTTAAACCCCATGAACCCGGGCACCCCTGCTAATTCACCAAATGAATCTAACCACTTGGTGAGACCTATGACAGAGATGTGGTTATCTATTAAATGGTTCCCGGGCAGCGATACCTACACCTGCCTCCTAGATCGAATCTACCAGGTTGAAAGCAGTTGGGACTCTTGTGCAGTCAGGACTCTTGTGCAGTTGGGACTTTTGTGCGGAATTCTCATAGAAAAATCATATATCATTTCATACAAACTCTACTGTTAAGACGTGCAAAAACTTAACCCTCATGAACCCGGGCACCCCTGCTAATTCACCAAACGAATCTAACCACTTGGTGAGACCTATAACAGAGGTGTGGTTATCTATTAAGTAGTTCCCGGGGCAGCGGTACCTACACCTGCCTCCTAGATCGAATCTACCAGTTTGAAAGTAGTTGGGACTCTTGTGCAGGTGGGACTCTTGTGCAGTTGGGACTTTTCTGCGGAATTCTCATAGAAAAATCATATATCATTTCATACAAACTCTACTGTTAAGACGTGCAAAAACTTAAACCCCATGAACCCGGGCACCCCTGCTAATTCACCAAACGAATCTAAACACTTGGTGAGACCTATGACAGAGATGTGGTTATCTATTAAATGGTTCCCGGGCAGCGGTACCTACACCTGCCTCCTAGATCGAATCTACTAGGTTGAAAGCAGTCGGGACTCTTGTGCAGTCGGGACTCTTGTGCAGTTGGGACTTTTGTGCGGAATTCTCATAGAAAAATCATATATCATTTCATACAAACTCTACTGTTAAGACGTGCAAAAACTTAAACCCCATGAACCCGGGCACCCCTGCTAATTCACCAAACGAATCTAACCACTTGGTGAGACCTATGACAGAGATGTGGTTATCTATTAAATCGTTCCCGGGCAGCGGTACCTACACCTGCCTCCTAGATCAAATCTACCAGGTTGAAAGCAGTTGGGACTCTTGTGCAGTCGGGACTCTTGTCCGATTGGGACTCTTGTCCGATTGGGACTCTTGTGCAGTATTCACATAGAAAAATCATACATCATTTCATAAATACTCTACTGTTAAGACCTGAACAAACCTCACCCGCAAGAACCCGGGCACCCCTGCTAAGTCACTAAATGTAACGAACCACTTGAGGTGACCTATGGCAGAGGTGTTGGTTATCTATTAAATGGTTTCCGGGTGGCGGTGTCTACGCCTGCCTCCGAAATTGAATCTCTCAAGTTAGAAGCAGTTGGGACTCTTGTGCGTTATTCGCAAAAAATCGTCAAGATAGTGTTAATTCAACGAATCGTTCCGGGGCGGCGGTACCTATACTCGTTAAGAACCAGTTGATAACAAAGCACTCCGATTGGTTCATTTAAATCGTATCAACAAATGAGCACAGTGAAGAACCACATGCACGCCTTTGATAAACACAGCGCCCTGATTGGTTCATTCAAATCGGATCAACAAAGGGAAAAAGTGTAAAATGTATATGTGATGGAAAAATGGGCGGGGTTTACAGCAAAATCTATGTGACGAAAGTTGATCTTTTGGATCAACGTTTATATGCCTGATTTGGTATTGGATCAACAAATTAGGGTGGATCAACAAATTCCTCCGGATCAACAAATTCCTGGCGTACCGTCGCGCCTGATCAACATAGTACGAGAGGGGATCTCTATATATATATATATATATATAGAAGAAGAAGATTAGTCCTACAGCGGCAAATCCTCTCCCATGTAAGTAAAGGCAAAGTTTTTTAACCCTTACCACTCCATTATTTTTTAATATCTGTTGCCAGCCAACTCTAATTTAAATAATGTTAAAATATTAATTTATTGATAGGCAGTTACAAAGAGGTTATTTTATAGTAAAACAAAACCGGAAAACAGTCAAAATCTTATTAAAACGTGAATTTAAATGTTTTTTATCGAATAATCACAAGAAACAACGTCAGGTGTCAAGTTTTGCGCGCGTTATCTACTGTGGAATGCATCCGTAACGAAGATAGTATGCAGCCGGCCCTCCATCTTATCTAGTCGTGTCAACAACAACACAATGAACCCGGACACCTTATCTTGCCGGTCCCTGATCATCCACAATGGACCCGGACGTGTACCTAGTGCACACGAGCCCATCAATGAAATCATCTATAAAAGAGACCACAACATCCCACAAGTGGCTTATCTCCAACCTTCAGTTAACGAGACCACTCGTGTCTTTGTTGTCAGATTCTCCATTCGAAAATTGTATTCACTTGTATTGTTTTGTATATTTTTAAATAAATATTATAATTTCACCGACTCTTCATTTTATAAAAATCAACAAAAGTTAACTCGCGCGAAAATACACCGTGCGAGCACGTCTTACCTTGTCGGCCGACAACTGAGTTGTAGCGTTCAAATAGTGATGTCGGCTGGCACCCGACAAAGGAGTGGTAAGGGTTAATGGAAAGGTTAAACAAAATCTGAGTAATTATTTTATGAAATTTATACTTAACATGTATTTACTAATAAGTTATATTGATGTGAATAATACAATCATACAGTATTATCGCACACTACTGTTGTATGAGGTGTTATATTAAAAAGCACTTGTAAATGTAAAGTAGATTTATTGACTATCTCGGTTGACACCGGTTTGACAAGCGATTGCTCTAACAAGTAACTCCCAGAGGTTATGTCCCATAGACAAACCTCTAGAAGTGATCCATAGAGTATATTAGTATACGAGTATTATACCAACAACTACTACTACCCCTACACTTGGCTGCCGGAAGTCAACATTTGTCCTACTGGGAAAGTGGACTTACTTTTCATCTCGATAATATGTGGTTTAATATTTCAAAGAAATAAATATGAAGTTATCTTTTGTTCACAGTTCTAAGTAAGTGAATATAAACTGCAAAAGTGCGTCTAAAGAAACACTGGTCCGTTACAACAGGTTGACATATTTTGACTTTTGGCAGTGTAGTTGCGGGAGGGCGTTACGGATGGGGGGCGAAAAAGAAAAAATAATTTTAAAATTGTTGGTCAAAGCATTCCAAGAGTTTACGAGGGGCGCCGGCAGAACAGCACCGTCCTACGGCCACAGGACGCTCTCTATCCAGGGAATGTAGCCAGCTATTCGTACGTAGAGGGTCGTGCAGGGTGTATAGTTAAATGTGGTCGAGATCCCCACCAGTAGGTGTGTGCAGGCCACCCTGGCGCCGTTGAACAGGGTCAACGGAGCGCCGTAATACCAGCTCTGAAAACAAACAATGCAATAATGTGAGCGCAGTGGAAATGGCAGATTTTTAATTAATTTAGGATATTCTTAAGACTTTTGTTTTTGGTCTGCATTTGACTAGTTTTTAATGGATTTTTTAATCGATATTTAAACCTTCACGATATTCAATCACACGGGTTAATTTTCTTTACATGGATTCGATTCTGTAATTATGAATCTCGTAATTAGGAGACCAAACAGTGGATGCGTATTCCAAAAAAATACTTCGCACAATCGATTTACATAATGTAGTTGTTAATTCTGTATTTTTAAAACAACGATTCGTAGAGTTAATCCTAATATTTGTGAAGAACTTTTTGAAATAGTATCTATATGTTTATTGAAATTAAGTGACGAGTCAAATGTCACGCCCAAGTCTTTGGTTGAAGTCGTGTTCAATAAAGTGACTTTATTTATGTGATACGTATTTTAAAATTTATTTCTGTTCTTTGTGAAGGAAATTGCAGTGTATTTATTTTCATTAAAATATAAATCATTGAGTGCACACCATTCATGAAGTGAAGACAAGTCTTTTTGCAAATAGATGCAACCTTCAATTGATGTGATTTTTTTAATATAGCTTGAGGTCATTGGCAGATAAAAGATATTTTGAACATTTAAATCCTGGTGCTATGTCGTTAATAAAGATTAAAAACAGCAATGGTCCAAGATGAGAGCCCTGTGGAATTCCCGATGTTGCAGTACAAAGACATACATCTCTTGTCTTTAGCAGACCCGCATGGGTCTTGATGTTTCCAACACAGATAAGAATAAACTTGGTTTACAATGCGTCCCAACGTTACATACAGCACATGATCCGGTCGCTTTAACATGGCTGCTGCACATCTGAAGGTGGTGCTGTACACCAACAGGAAAATTACCATTACGGTTGAACGCTGCGGAGCACTCGTCCTGGGGGAAGGTCTTCATTGTCGTCTGAAATGTAGAAATACACTGTTATTAATTAATTATTATTATGAATTAGTATGTCTTCAGCTTCCCGAGTTATGGTGCATTGTTAGTAATCTTACACAACTTATTGTAAATGGCAGTGACATTAAAAAAAAAAATTATTTAATATAAACACATATAGGATATTTAAAAGTACAGATATAATAGCTAATTACAAAAAAGTATAAATTTATTTAACAAAAAATGCCAAACTCAATAGAGAAAGATTTCTCGTGTTTAATTTGCGGAGCACTGCCATCTAGCGACAGTAGTGAATAAATAAAAGTAATAGAAATAAAAGTACATCAAGAATGTAATATACATAATGTTTGCGAAAGACTAAAAGTTCGTGATACTAGAAATGCAACATGAATGTGTAAAGCGACTGGAAGTGTTGTCTGAGGGAAAACATTAGAAGCATAAATACCGGTATTACCTAAACCTTGTTTTCAAGTTATAAGTCGATGTAGAAATAAACCCATAGAAGTGTGTTGTGAGCGTTTCCGTGTTTCGAACTAAGCTAATTAGAGGCTCGAGGGCCCCGGGAGCAACAGATAATAATGGGGCCTCTCTTTTCCCCCTCCCACTTTACATGAGACTTTAGTTTTACAAGTCGTGTTGTGCGCGTTTCCGTGTGTCAAACTAAGGGAACTAGAGGCTCAGGGGCAACAGATAATAATGGGGCTTCTCTTTTCCCCCCTCCCACTTTACATGAGAACAAGTCTCGTTGTGAGCGTTTCCGTGTGTCAAACTAAGGGAACTAGAGGCTCGGGGGCGACAGATAATAATGGGGCCTCTCTTTTTCCCCCTCCCACTTTACATGAGACTTTAGTTTTACAAGTCTTGTTGTGAGCGTTTCTGTGTGTCAAACTAAAGGAACTAGAAGCTCGGGGGCAACAGATAATAATGGGGCCTCTCTTTTCCCCCCTCCCACTTTACATGAGACTTTAGTTTTACAAGTCTTATTGTGAGCGTTTCTGTGTGTCAAACTAAAGGAACTAGAAGCTCGGGGGCAACAGATAATAATGGGGCCTCTCTTTTCCCCCCTCCCACTTTACATGAGACTTTAGTTTTACAAGTCTTGTTGTGAGGGTTTCTGTGTGTTAAACTAAGGGAACTAGAGGCTCGGGAGCAACAGTTAATAATGGGGCCTCTCTTTTCCCCCCTCCCACTTTACATGAGACTTTAGTTTTACAAGTCTTGTTGTGAGGGTTTCTATGTGTTAAACTAAGGGAACTAGAGGCTCGGGAGCAACAGATAATAATGGGGCCTCTCTTTTTCCCCCTCCCACTTTACATGAGACTTTAGTTTTACAAGTCTTGTTGTGAACGTTTCCGTGTGTTAAACTAAGGAAACTAGAGGCTCGGGGGCGACAGTTAATAATGGGGCCTCTCTTTTTGCTCCTCCCACTTTACATGAGACTTTAGTTTTACAAGTCTCGTTGTGAACGTTTCCGTGTGTTAAACTAAGGAAACTAGAGGCTCGGGGGCGACAGTTAATAATGGGGCCTCTCTTTTTCCCCCTCCCACTTTACATGAGACTTTAGTTTTACAAGTCGTGTTGTGCGCGTTTCCGTGTGTCAAACTAAGGGAACTAGAGGCTCAGGGGCAACAGATAATAATGGGGCTTCTCTTTTCCCCCCTCCCACTTTACATGAGAACAAGTCTCGTTGTGAGCGTTTCCGTGTGTCAAACTAAGGGAACTAGAGGCTCGGGGGCGACAGATAATAATGGGGCCTCTCTTTTTCCCCCTCCCACTTTACATGAGACTTTAGTTTTACAAGTCTTGTTGTGAACGTTTCCGTGTGTTAAACTAAGGAAACTAGAGGCTCGGGGGCGACAGTTAATAATGGGGCCTCTCTTTTTCCCCCTCCCACTTTACATGAGACTTTAGTTTTACAAGTCTTGTTGTGAACGTTTCCGTGTGTTAAACTAAGGAAACTAGAGGCTCGGGAGCGACAGTTAATAATGGGGCCTCTCTTTTTGCTCCTCCCACTTTACATGAGACTTTAGTTTTACAAGTCTCGTTGTGAACGTTTCCGTGTGTTAAACTAAGGAAACTAGAGGCTCGGGGGCGACAGTTAATAATGGGGCCTCTCTTTTTCCCCCTCCCACTTTACATGAGACTTTAGTTTATTAAAGTCTTTGTTGTGAACGTTTCCGTGTTAAACTAAGGAAACCAGAGGCTCGGGGGGCGACAGTTAATAATGGGGCCTCTTTGCTCCTCCCACTTTACATGAGACTTTAGCTTTACAAGTCTCGTTGTGAACGTTTCCCGTGTGCTAAACTAAGGAAACTAGAGTGCTCTGGGCGACAGTTAATAATGGGGCCTCTCTTTTTGCTCCTCCCACTTTACATGAGACTTTAGTTTTACAAGTCTCGTTGTGAACGTTTCCGTGTGTTAAACTAAGGAAACTAGAGGCTCGGGAGCGACAGTTAATAATGGGGCCTCTCTTTTTGCTCCTCCCACTTTACATGAGACTTTAGTTTTACAAGTCTCGTTGTGAACGTTTCCGTGTGTTAAACTAAGGAAACTAGAGGCTCGGGGAGCGACAGTTAATAATGGGGCCTCTTTTGCTCCCACTTACATGAGACTTATTTTACAAGTCTCTGCTAGAACGTTTCCGTGTGTTAAACTAAGGAAACTAGAGTACCCAAGGATAGCACACGGGGCCTCTTTTCCTCCTACCTTATGAGACTTTTAGTTTTACAAGTCTTAAGCGAACGTTTCCTGTGTTAAACTAAGGAAACTAGAGGCTCAAGACAGTTAATGAAATTTCTTTGCTCCTCCCACTTTATACGAGACTTTAGTTTTGCCAAGTCTCGTTGTGAACGCTCTGTGTGTTAAACTAAGGAAACTAGAGGCTCGTTATTGTTAATAATGGGGCTCTCTTTTGCTCCTCCCACTTTACATGAGACTTTAGTTTTACAAGTCTCGTTGTGAACGTTTCCGTGTGTTAAACTAAGGAAACTAGAGGCTCGGGGGCGACAGTTAATAATGGGGCCTCTCTTTTTGCTCCTCCCACTTTACATGAGACTTTAGTTTTACGAGTCTTGTTGATGGGTGTTTATGATCCTGTGAAGTGAACTAACCTCTATTACGTATGCGTTTACAGAAACGACATTTGTTTGCGTACCCGTATAAAACGGAACCCGTCAAACATACGAATCACAGAGCGCTCAAAGAAAGCTGGTTAAATGTTGCTTGATCCAGGGTCAAACCAATAAATCCTGTTGATTCTTATCTTTCAGAAAGTCAGATTTAAAACAAATATTTTTCAGTCAAACATTTCCAGGTTACGAATAACTTGACAATATTTGAAAATCTTTTACCACCATCGCACTAAGGGGAAATGTTGCTTTTGTCCTGATGGAGGAGCCAGCCGAGAAATTGAACTCACAAGGCCTGTTATAAATAATAATTAATGTTGATGATAATATTAAATTTAATCTATTTTAAGAGTGTCGGATATACCCAATATCCGGGACTCTATTCCGATTGCAATTGCGTTCGGGTAGAACTTTGCGATCATCATAAGCATAGTAGCCAATAATATGGGATTTAAAAATGGAGGATAATATTAACAAGTCTTGAACTTGAAGTATGATATCGGTGTAGATGGCGTAAATTGAACTGGTCTCATTAGCTAAGATAGGTAGAGGTAGAGGTCCGGGGTTCGCGTCCCAGGTGTGACTGAAATCTTTTTATTTTCTGTTGTTTTTTCGGTTTCGTGGTTCATTTGGGATGTGTTAATATTATCTTCTTCAATGATTGAATATTTTAAGAGTCATTAATTTTATCTCTACAACATTAAATACACTAAACATCCGAATAACACTGGACCTAATCCCCCTCTTTGTATGATCAGTAGCTATCACAGCTCCGAGACACTATCTAGATTGCAAGGAAATTTGGATAGAATCTTGCAGTCAATACAGAAAGATAGGTACCAAAAATATATGGGAATTAATTGAAGACGATATTAACAGTTCTTAAATTGAAGTACGATATAGATAAAAATGACGTAGAACAACGGGATGGCATTAGCTCAATCGGTTAGAGCGCAGGACCCGGATAGTCCTAGAGGTCACGGGATCGAGTTCCAGATGCGACTGATTTTTAATTTTTTTCAAATTTCTTTGTCTTTTCTGTTTCATATTTCATTTGAGATTTGTTAATATTATCTTCAGTGATTAAAAAAATAATGTATATCCTTACTGGCTGATGTGTACCCGGCCTTGCTCGGAATTTGGAGTAAAGTTATGATGTTGTGAATTCTTGCTTGTCATTAGGGTGCCATAATTGATTTGACAGCGAAAGTAACTATCTCCAAATAAAGAAACATTCATTTGAATATTTTATTTCATTCCAAACGTTCATTTTTTCAAAACATATCTAAATCATAAAGTTCTTAAGTAGATACCTACTAATGTTTTCTATTTTGAAAATATTCTACCCAAAATAACCTTCTACTTTTGAATATGCAATCTGTGGCTAACCAGAGTATTATATCTATGGGCTAACCTAAATAAAACATGGCGGGTTCAGTGTTTTTCATACTAATTTTTAAACGTTATAGCAACAGTTTTACATATTGGATTTCATTCAAACTACTCTCTAAACCTTCCCGGCACTAATAAGAACAAACTGTGCTATTTTCAGCGAAACCGGTAGAGTAATTTTCGAGAATAATCGAGGAAAAACAAACAAACTAACATTGATTTTTATTTATATATATAGATAGATTTCTGTTTCTGAATACAGACCACTGAAATATTACTTTGTCCTGATATTATGAACAATAGAACATATTTGATAAAATATTCTAAGGACCAATAGTGTTATGTTTTTTTTTTACTTTATGGAGAGTAAAGGATTGACGGGATAATATAAAAAAACACGCTTCGAACATCTGCAGGCACTCGAGCACGGCAGGCCCAAAACTTATCGAGCTCCCCTAGTAACACAAGGCGATAAAAATACTGAACGTTTCGTAATAGGGACGAATAACTACCTAAACTACATTCATATTATACCTTGAAGATAGATACTGCAAGGCTTTCCGAAATGTCGGCACAAGGAGGAGAAAGCACGGCATAGTCAAATAACGTAACCATCAGTAAATAAAATGTCACAATGAAATACCAGAAACATTACTACGATAATTACTCACGAAAGAAAATAAATAACAAACATACGGATGAAATTACTTCAGCTTTAATTACAGGCTTCTGTAAGTGGTGGAAAAGGTCAAATATCCGGGACACGTCATTACTAGTAAGTTGATGGATGACTATGATATCGACAGGCAAAGACGAGCACTCGGTGTGAAGTCAAGAGCGAACTTCAAGAAGGGTAGCATGGAAAGACTTCACGTGAAGTACAACAACGCCTACCGCGAGATGTTCAGTCTTTCCAGACACAGTGCCTCCAACATGTTCCTTGCTTTGCAGCCCTCATAAGAACCCGGGTGGCAGGATTTAGGGAGAGGGTAAACAAATCCGGAAATATCCTCATCATTGAATCCCGCCAGAGTCCAGATTTCAGCATAGAAGAAAGATGGAGAAAAATATTGGCTCCTTCAATTTCAATTCACTATTATATTATATTCTCTTTACATTTCCATTTTTATGAATATGTATTATTTATGTTATTTGTACATACTGTATGGGATGTGTGGGACTGCACTAACCTCCCCACATTCAGCAATAAATAAATTATTATTTTTATTTATACACACCAAAAGGGACTACCTTTTGGTGTGCATAAATAAACAGATAGGATTGAAATTGAGTGCAAATCGGAAAATAAATCACAAGTCGGGGATTGGGCGTTATTGCTCGAGCGCCTGCTTCATTTACTATTTTGTACATATTCTGCAAGACGGGTACTTTTTAAAATAGTTTCCTAACAATGGAGATAGAAGTTCACAATGGAGTACTGATTCCAACCCCGATGTACGGCAGTGAGGCATGGAACTGGAGGAAGGATGAAAGTAGACTGAACACCGTAGAAATGAAATCCTCGAGGTGAACGTGTCGAAAAATCATGAAAACCTTCAAAATGTGGAAAACAAGAACGTAAGCATTGTGAATACGATAGGGATAAGACTTTACCGGTCAGTGGCCGAGTTGGTAACGCGTATAAACCCCACCCAAGCTTCGCGAATTCAATTCTTATTTCGTAATTCGACTAAGTCCTCCATCACGACGCAAGAAACATCTTCAGCTTCCTGTGATGGTAGTAGGAGATTATCAAATATCTTCGGTTTATTCGTAACCCGGTAAGACGCTCTGACGCTTTGGACAGTGCCAAGAATATTTAAGACACGTAAGGCACAACCGAGTGAATCAAGTACTTAGGTTGGGTCGTGTCAAGCTTCAGAATAATATACCCACATATGAAGCAATGTATGAATGTGAATGAAGCAAGGCTACGCAAAAGTCATGAAGGTTAGGGGATAATCAAAACAAATTTACGTTTACTCTCGGCGACAGCTGGCAATCGTGTCGGCGTCACAGCATCGGTTTGATCATCATCAAGGGTAAGAAAACCGTTCTAACCTTAGTTTCAGTCGAAGGTGTAATATGCCATGCAGTGTGGACCAGGCCGCTAGCGGGAAGAGGGGAGCCCGTGTGGAGACAGCCCGGTATTATGCGGCTCGTAAATGTAATCCTTAAATAAATAGTAGATAATAAAAACAACTTGAGAAAAATGTATGCAGTGGTGGTGCGATTCAATCATATTCCTTAAATGTGAGAGGTACAAATATAAAGAGAAAAAAAGAGGAAAGTAAGAATTATTTCTAAAGATATGTTTATAAACTCCAGAGGGTTATCGATGCGGACTACATCCAGGCAGCAGGCTGATGCCAGCAGACAGCCATGGCATTGGCAATAGTATTGTTTGATTGACGTCCATAGTTCATAGGCTTCCCATGCCTCAAAGAGGGCACTCATCCCTCAGGAACATTTCCTAGGCGCTGCAGTACCTCAGGAGCCAACAAGTGGCGATAGGCGAGATATTCAAAATACGTAAAACAGTATGGGGTAATTTATTTTTATTACATTTGACTGCCCCCACACAAGAGTCCCAACTGCCCAGAGCCAGTGTGACTACGGCGTGCCCAATTTAAGGGTATGTCGTGAGAATAAACTAAGTTGTGAGGGGAAGGAGATGGAAAATGTGAAGGTTGGGAAGCAATTGGCTATTCAGTTCTCGTCACTCAACATGGCTTATTTCCAGAGTGAGGAAAACTTCCAAAGTCGGCAAGTTTCGTACATCTCTATGATATGAGATAATCGACGACTCTTGTGGCCGAGTGGTAAAGTACCTCGGCTACTAGTCCAGAGGTCGCAGGATTGTAATGAAATAACTTATTTACATGATTCTATTTACCCCACCCAATTTCAATTTCCATAGTGCCTAAGATGATTTATTACCGGTGAAACCGATTTACTTAGAAACCAATTAAGAAAAGGTTTCGTTTGGTGCGGGGAAAACAGATTCCAAACATAAGTACCTCTTAAAAATTAAATGTAGTTATACCAATTAAACACAAAAACAATTAATTTAACTCAATAAAATAAATTTCAGAGGACTCTTATGGCAAGTATTTATTCATGTCCAATAATTATTTCATACCCAATTTTATCGCTGTATATCTTTTCATGTTGATACTTCCTGTAGTTTTGAATGTGTTTCAGGCGCAGCTAAACACCCCAATGTATGCATTTTGGTACAATAATAACACGGACCACTTGAAACGCCGACTCTGAATATACAACATTTATTTATTATAAGTAGAATTTAAAAATCGCTATTTAAAAATGAATAAAAAATCATCTCAGCAAAACACCTTGTGATGTTGGTACCATTGCATTTGGAACGTCTGACGTCACGTGCGTACTCCATTATTGGATTAATATAGACATTTTTATTTTTCCATTTTGTTTTGCATTATAAATAGGCATTTTTTTTAGTTTTGGCGACATTTAAATATAAACTTGGTTTGGGTGACTTTAAACTCTATAATTTTTATTAATTGATAAACTAAAGTGTTTAAGATAAGATTTTTGTGCATAGCGCAAAGGGTAACGATTATTTTTATAAACAATAATTATTAATTTTACAGGTGAAATATAATAAAAACAGTAATTATTGAATGAAACAGTAGTATATATTGATTAACTTGGCGGGTTTGCGATAAGCCGACATAGCTCAACGGTAGAGCATCTGACCGGCAATCAGAAGGGTGCAGGTTCGAGTCCTGTCGGCGACATTTATCTTTTCTTGGAAGGTTTTTTCAGGCTAATAATTATTTTCTATAATTTTTGTTCAATAAAAAAAAATATTATTAAAAAAAGAAATTGGAGTACTCGTGAGTAAACCAATTATAAATATGGATATTACGATAATGTTAATGCTCAATACTATTATTATTCCTTCGGTTAAAGATTCTAAAAAGGTACATAATTTTCATGCTTAGTTATGGCATACTATGAATAGAAGATAAAATTTTGGACGGTGAAGCTCATCCTTGTTTTGACATTTGACATTCTAACCTCAAAACAGATCAAAACCGACCGGCCATAGATTTGGAGCGTTTTGGCGGCCTTTGAAAAATTGAAACTTTGAAAATAATTTTAACAATGAAAACTATCTTTAGAAAAAAACGAAATATACTGATATTTATTACATTGTTTGAACTACATCATTGATAATTTTTTTTTTACTGGACTTCCTTATGGTCGTATTTCACCAGGGGAATACTGAAAGTATCTACAACCCTGGAACGTGCAGCAAGTATACTATGCATATATATGTATGTATTTTTTTTTAAATGAATAAATTATGAAAAAATTACTTTCCGGGATGTAAACCTGCGACTTCCGGATTCGTAGCCGAGGATCGTAACCACTCAACCACGGAGGTTGTCAAAATTACTTCAGGCACACGGAGACACCCATAACACACATTTCTCATCCGTGACACTTCGTTGGGACTCAAACCCAGGACTTCACGGTCTATCTGGGGCCTTGCGCTCTAACCACTGAGCTACAGTTACTCCCCGTCAATTTAACGGTATCAAGCTTTGAATTCTAATAACTGTTAATATCATCTTCAAGTCCTTCCCTTTTTTTGGCTGCTACCTTTTTATCATGACTCCACGATTCTACCCAAATTATTATAGTGTCTCGGATATAGGTACCTATCCCAAATCTTAAATTTATAAGAGACATCAGTCGAATTTTGTAAAGTTTAGGATCAATATGTAATTTAGGGATGGGGCTTAAGAACTGCATTTTGTTAATTCTGTTTGCGATATTTATTTTTACATATTTAACAGCGCCTTTTCTCACAAAAACGGCGCTATACAAATAGTCCATTTAATATTATTTATTATCTTTGAAAAATAACGTTTCGGGATGCAGTCGAAGTCGGATAATAAAGGGGGGAATTAGTGGAATGAGTTTGGGGAGGGGATAATAAAGTGAAGGGAAAGTGAGGGAAAGTAGATGAAAGTGAGGGAAATGAGGTAAAGCGTACGGAAAGTGTAGAAAAATCGTAGGGAAAATGTGGGGTAAGTGTAGGGAAAGTGTAGGAAAAGTTAAGGGAAAGTGTAGGGAAAGTATAGGGAAAGTGTAGGAAAAGTTAAGGGAAAGTGTAGGGAAAGTATAGGGAAAGTAAAAGTAAAGTGAAGGGCAAGTGAAGGGAAACTGTAAGGAAAGTGAAGGGAAAGTGAATTTAAATTGAAAGGAAAGTTAAGGGAAAGTAAAGTAAGGACGATGGAAAAGTGAAGAAAACAGTTGAGATCTTTAAATAACAACACTATGGCCAGACAACGCTCTCTATCCAGGCCACTATCCCGTACACCCTGGTCAGCAACAGGTTCAGTTTGGTGGAGTCCTCGCTGGCGGTGACACCCACGATGATCTGAGTGCAGGCCACCGAGTTGTCGTTATTGATCTGAATGGGGCTACCGGAAACGCCCTGTTGGTGAAAACAAATAAAAATATAATTTTTCCAATTGATCGAAATTTAATTGCACGGGTATTGCATTGCATCACGCCAAAAAATAGTCTTAATAAAATAAAAAACAAACATTTCATTTACTTAATCTCGGCTACATTACCTAGCCGGAATTAAGTAGGCACCATCATCCATATTGGCATTTATAATATGAATGCCTAAATTATGCCATATTATGTCCAAAACTACCTTCAGCAATGGAGCTCGCAAGTTGGAAGCGACGCGCACGGCGACTCCTGGGCACACGCTTCAAATCCAACTTTTAAAAAATAAATGTTTATATTTAACCCAACCGGAAACCCTACTTACCAGAGTAGCGCGCCTAGCCGCCTTCCACACGGTGAGGTCTTCACGCGTCCTGTGAGCGCACATTTGCGTGGACACTCTGAAACCAGCTGGAAACAGGTCTGAACACTGTATGGTCGAGCGAACGGTGATGTTCCACTGTTAACACAACAGAAAAAATATATTGAAATATTGGAAGTTACAAAAAAAACCTAATGAGAATACATCGCGAGTACCCGCAATTGTGCATCAGGACGATTTCTTCTCTGAGACGCTCTACCACTCTCCAGTCTAGAAGGAGGGGGACCTTGCAGTTATAGCGTATATTAATCGAATCTGATATGTATACCACATGGCAGAACAGGCGTGTTGGCTCAGAACAGCATGACACGTGCCGCTAAATAACATCTCTCTTGATATTTTCAGCCTAAACTTTAAAGGTTTCAATGTAAAAAAATATGTCTCCAAATTTATGTTATTCTAAGTAACTTTTATGTTGAAATGAATTTTTGTCTGCAGAAGAGAGAAGAGAGAAGAGAGAAGAGAGAAGAGAGAAGAGAGAAGAGAGAAGAGAGAAGAGAGAAGAGAGAAGAGAGAAGAGAGAAGAGAGAAGAGAGAAGAGAGAAGAGAGAAGAGAGAAGAGAGAAGAGAGAAGAGAGAAGAAAGAAGAAAGAAGAAAGAAGAAAGAAGAAAGAAGAAAGAAGAAAGAAGAAAGAAGAAAGAAGAAAGAAGAAAGAAGAAAGAAGAAAGACGAAAGACGAAAGAAGAAAGAAGAAAGAAGAGAGAAGAGAGAAGAGAGAAGAGAGAAGAGAGAAGAGAGAAGAGAGAAGAGAGAAGAGAGAAGAGAGAAGAGAGAAGAGAGAAGAGAGAAGAGAGAAGAGAGAAGAGAGAAGAGAGAAGAGAGACGAGAGAAGAGAGAAGAGAGAAGAGAGAAGAGAGAAGAGAGAAGAGAGAAGAGAGAAGAGAGAAGAGAGAAGAGAGAAGAGAGAAGAGAGAAGAGAGAAGA
This sequence comes from Halesus radiatus, assembly GCA_022606495.2. Taxonomy (NCBI): domain Eukaryota; kingdom Metazoa; phylum Arthropoda; class Insecta; order Trichoptera; family Limnephilidae; genus Halesus; species Halesus radiatus. Next base: position 86,011 of record JAHDVE020010207.1, read on the forward strand.
GAGAAGAGAGAAGAGAGAAGAGAGAAGAGAGAAGAGAGAAGAGAGAAGAGAGAATAGAGAAGAGAGAAGAGAGAAGAGAGAAGAGAGAAGAGAGAAGAGAGAAGAGAGAAGAGAGAAGAGAGAAGAGAGAAGAGAGAAGAGAGAAGAGAGAAGAGAGAAGAGAGAAGAGAGAAGAGAGAAGAGAGAAGAGAGAAGAGAGAAGAGAGAAGAGAGACGAGAGAAGAGAGAAGAGAGAAGAGATTATTGATTTAATATTCTTAACTTATCATAACCGTTGCCTTGTGGTGACGTATGTGAGGTCTTTTCATTGAAACGTGTTCCCGTGGAGCAAGCGGAATGTGAACTTTGGAAAATACGGCCCGGAAAAATTAACCAAAAAAATACAACTAGTTTATAATCAATTGAAAAGCAACAATTTCATTTCTGTTTTTGCAAATTTTCTACGGTGTTCATGACGGTCGCCAATGGCAGTCAACAAACAGTAACAACGTACTTTCGATCGAGCTGCAACAGTCCGACATCGTTGAAATCATTGTTGGCATCTGGGTGAATGATATGTCTCTAATGGTGAAATGTTTGCAGGGGGTATCA